>JALJAT010000321.1:0-20921 GCA_034768735.1 Schistosoma mekongi | reverse complement strand
ATAATAGGTTGGATGGTGCGCGTTAAGACTAGAAGTATTAAGAATAATCCTCCGGGTATGCGACCGCTGAGCATGCTTCAGTAGACCGGATTCGATTCAAACGACCAAAAAGCAAGAAAGACAGGTAGAAGAGTAGCAAGAAAGAGGCGTCAGCTTCTGCGAAGTGTGGAGACCGGGCAACTTCAATAGTAGGATTCGACATAGTGACCAGAGGAGTAGGTCACTTCGGACCAGGAGGCAGAAGGACGAGCCCAACAAAATAGTTTGTCGCGTCACGGACCAGTAGAGGCCATTTTAGAATGTAATCGAATAGGTAAGAGATTGCAAAATGTAGTGAGTGATAGTCAAGATTCGTCGAATAGTAACAATAACAATAATAGAAAGCATTGTATTCAGTTCATTTATTCGGTCTTAAAATGTTGTAAAGTCAATAAAAGTAGGAAGAGATTGAGTGATATTCAATTCATTCTGTGTACCTTGATTATTATTTGCAATAATAATAATAATAATAGCAATAACATTAACAATAATTATAGTAACAATAATAATTGTTATAATTATTATTCTAAATATTATTATTATTATTATTATTATTACTATTATTATATGTATTTTTGAACAAGAGTGGTATTTGGATAGGGTAGACTTGAATTATAGAAATGCACATAAAGAGAGGAAGAAAAATATGCATTAATCAAATTAAATCGTCGTATGATTTAGGTGGAGATCGGTTTCATGGATCTTACGTCGGCCATGGCAGGAGAAGGGGTTGAACGTACCTCTTCTGTATTCACCTCTTCTGTATTCTGGCCTCTTGACCCGCATAGCTATCGCCTATGTCATTTTAGGTTGTTTGGTCTAACCTATAATTATTACTCACCATTCCCCACCACCACCTCCATTCACAGTTTTACTTAGTCAATATCATTCTACGTAGAATGCAATTTCATACTTGTCAACCCACCCTAAATGTTACCCATGTAAAATTATGGTCTTTTACTACACAACAATTTTTATCAGCCACCCTAATTTCTCTAGTCTACCCACTGTCTTGATTTGTCCAATCAGGAATTAATAGTATTTGAATTAAATTCACTGATTTCAAGACAATGAATATTTGTATGAATACATTATTTAGCAAACTATCCTACTCCCCCCATCTTGTCAATTTTCCCAGCTCATCAGGTTATGCATTTATAAGTTTAAAATTAGTAGTAACCAAAATATCCAGTTCTGAAGCCGATCTAACATCATTTAGATATCAGGGATAATTGGATAGAAATTTTGTCTTCCGGTTATTTATTAAATACAAATGTAAGCATTGAAATAAACAACATTATTAATCAAATATATACAGGTATCTCTGTATATGGGTGACATAGGGGATGGCGTGGTCGCAAAATACAATTAGATCAAGTGTTTGTAGACAAAGGTTGAATCCCATTTAGAATGTAATCGAATAGGTAAGAGATTGCAAAATGTAGTGAGTGATAGTCAAGATTCGTCGAATAGTAACAATAACAATAATAGAAAGCATTGTATTCAGTTCATTTATTCGGTCTTAAAATGTTGTAAAGTCAATAAAAGTAGGAAGAGATTGAGTGATATTCAATTCATTCTGTGTACCTTGATTATTATTTGCAATAATAATAATAATAATAGCAATAACATTAACAATAATATAGTAACAATAATAATTATATAATTATTATTCTAAATATTATTATTATTATTATTACTATTATTATATGTATTTTTGAACAAGAGTGGTATTTGGATAGGGTAGACTTGAATTATAGAAATGCACATAAAGAGAGGAAGAAAAATATGCATTAATCAAATTAAATCGTCGTATGATTTAGGTGGAGATCGGTTTCATGGATCTTACGTCGGCCATGGCAGGAGAAGGGGTTGAACGTACCTCTTCTGTATTCACCTCTTCTGTATTCTGGCCTCTTGACCCGCATAGCTATCGCCTATGTCATTTTAGGTTGTTTGAGTCTAACCTATAATTATTACTCACCATTCCCCACCACCACCTCCCATTTCACAGTTTTACTTAGTCAATATCATTCTACGTAGAATGCAATTTCATACTTGTCAACCCACCCTAAATGTTACCCATGTAAAATTATGGTCTTTTACTACACAACAATTTTTATCAGCCACCCTAATTTCTCTAGTCTACCCACTGTCTTGATTTGTCCAATCAGGAATTAATAGTATTTGAATTAAATTCACTGATTTCAAGACAATGAATATTTGTATGAATACATTATTTAGCAAACTATCCCACTCCCCCATCTTGTCAATTTTCCCAGCTCATCAGGTTATGCATTTATAAGTTTAAAATTAGTAGTAACCAAAATATCCAGTTCTGAAGCCGATCTAACATCATTTAGATATCAGGGATAATTGGATAGAAATTTTGTCTTCCGGTTATTTATTAAATACAAATGTAAGCATTGAAATAAACAACATTATTAATCAAATATATACAGGTATCTCTGTATATGGGTGACATAGGGGATGGCGTGGTCGCAAAATACAATTAGATCAAGTGTTTGTAGACAAAGGTTGAATCCCATTTAGAATGTAATCGAATAGGTAAGAGATTGCAAAATGTAGTGAGTGATAGTCAAGATTCGTCGAATAGTAACAATAACAATAATAGAAAGCATTGTATTCAGTTCATTTATTCGGTCTTAAAATGTTGTAAAGTCAATAAAAGTAGGAAGAGATTGAGTGATATTCAATTCATTCTGTGTACCTTGATTATTATTTGCAATAATAATAAATAATAATAGCAATAACATTAACAATAATTATAGTAACAATAATAATTGTTATAATTATTATTCTAATATTATTATTATTATTATTACTATTATTATATGTATTTTTGAACAAGAGTGGTATTTGGATAGGGTAGACTTGAATTATAGAAATGCACATAAAGAGAGGAAGAAAAATATGCATTAATCAAATTAAATCGTCGTATGATTTAGGTGGAGATCGGTTTCATGGATCTTACGTCGGCCATGGCAGGAGAAGGGGTTGAACGTACCTCTTCTGTATTCACCTCTTCTGTATTCTGGCCTCTTGACCCGCATAGCTATCGCCTATGTCATTTTAGGTTGTTTGAGTCTAACCTATAATTATTACTCACCATTCCCCACCACCACCTCCCATTTCACAGTTTTACTTAGTCAATATCATTCTACGTAGAATGCAATTTCATACTTGTCAACCCACCCTAAATGTTACCCATGTAAAATTATGGTCTTTTACTACACAACAATTTTTATCAGCCACCCTAATTTCTCTAGTCTACCCACTGTCTTGATTTGTCCAATCAGGAATTAATAGTATTTGAATTAAATTCACTGATTTCAAGACAATGAATATTTGTATGAATACATTATTTAGCAAACTATCCCACTCCCCCCATCTTGTCAATTTTCCCAGCTCATCAGGTTATGCATTTATAAGTTTAAAATTAGTAGTAACCAAAATATCAGTTCTGAAGCCGATCTAACATCATTTAGATATCAGGGATAATTGGATAGAAATTTTGTCTTCCGGTTATTATTAAATACAAATGTAAGCATTGAAATAAACAACATTATTAATCAAATATATACAGGTATCTCTGTATATGGGTGACATAGGGGATGGCGTGGTCGCAAAATACAATTAGATCAAGTGTTTGTAGACAAAGGTTGAATCCCATTTAGAATGTAATCGAATAGGTAAGAGATTGCAAAATGTAGTGAGTGATAGTCAAGATTCGTCGAATAGTAACAATAACAATAATAGAAAGCATTGTATTCAGTTCATTTATTCGGTCTTAAAATGTTGTAAAGTCAATAAAAGTAGGAAGAGATTGAGTGATATTCAATTCATTCTGTGTACCTTGATTATATTCATTCTGTGTACTGATATTATTTGCAATAATAATAAATAATAATAGCAAATAACATTAACAATAATTATAGTAACAATAATAATTGTTATAATTATTATTCTAAATATTATTATATTATTCTACTATTATTATATGTATTTTTGAACAAGAGTGGTTATTTGGCTAGGGTTAGACTGAATTATAGGAATGCACATAAAGAGAGGAAGAAAAAATAGCATTAATCAAATTAAATCGTCGTATGATTTAGGTGGAGATCGGTTTCATGGATCTTACGTCGGCCATGGCAGGAGAAGGGGTTGAACGTACCTCTCTCTGTATTCACCTCTTCTGTATTCTGGCCTCTTGACCCGCCATAGCTATCGCCTATGTCATTTTAGGTTGTTGAGTCTAACCTATAATATTACTCACCATTCCCCACCACCACCTCCCATTTCACAGTTTTACTTAGTCAATATCATTCTACGTAGAATGCAATTTCATACTTGTCAACCCACCCTAAATGTTACCCATGTAAAATTATGGTCTTTTACTACACAACAATTTTTATCAGCCACCCTAATTTCTCTAGTCTACCCACTGTCTTGATTTGTCCAATCAGGAATTAATAGTATTTGAATTAAATTCACTGATTTCAAGACAATGAATATTTGTATGAATACATTATTTAGCAAACTATCCCTACTCCCCCCATCTTGTCAATTTTCCCAGCTCATCAGGTTATGCATTTATAAGTTTAAAATTAGTAGTAACCAAAATATCCAGTTCTGAAGCCGATCTAACATCATTTAGATATCAGGGATAATTGGATAGAAATTTTGTCTTCCGGTTATTTATTAAATACAAATGTAAGCATTGAAATAAACAACATTATTAATCAAATATATACAGGTATCTCTGTATATGGGTGACATAGGGGATGGCGTGGTCGCAAAATACAATTAGATCAAGTGTTTGTAGACAAAGGTTGAATCCCATTTAGAATGTAATCGAATAGGTAAGAGATTGCAAAATGTAGTGAGTGATAGTCAAGATTCGTCGAATAGTAACAATAACAATAATAGAAAGCATTGTATTCAGTTCATTTATTCGGTCTTAAAATGTTGTAAAGTCAATAAAAGTAGGAAGAGATTGAGTGATATTCAATTCATTCTGTGTACCTTGATTATTATTTGCAATAATAATAAATAATAATAGCAATAACATTAACAATAATTATAGTAACAATAATAATTGTTATAATTATTATTCTAAATATTATTATTATTATTACTATTATTATATGTATTTTTGAACAAGAGTGGTATTTGGATAGGGTAGACTTGAATTATAGAAATGCACATAAAGAGAGGAAGAAAAATATGCATTAATCAAATTAAATCGTCGTATGATTTAGGTGGAGATCGGTTTCATGGATCTTACGTCGGCCATGGCAGGAGAAGGGGTTGAACGTACCTCTTCTGTATTCACCTCTTCTGTATTCTGGCCTCTTGACCCGCATAGCTATCGCCTATGTCATTTTAGGTTGTTTGAGTCTAACCTATAATTATTACTCACCATTCCCCACCACCACCTCCCATTTCACAGTTTTACTTAGTCAATATCATTCTACGTAGAATGCAATTTCATACTTGTCAACCCACCCTAAATGTTACCCATGTAAAATTATGGTCTTTTACTACACAACAATTTTTATCAGCCACCCTAATTTCTCTAGTCTACCCACTGTCTTGATTTGTCCAATCAGGAATTAATAGTATTTGAATTAAATTCACTGATTTCAAGACAATGAATATTTGTATGAATACATTATTTAGCAAACTATCCCACTCCCCCCATCTTGTCAATTTTCCCAGCTCATCAGGTTATGCATTTATAAGTTTAAAATTAGTAGTAACCAAAATATCCAGTTCTGAAGCCGATCTAACATCATTTAGATATCAGGGATAATTGGATAGAAATTTTGTCTTCCGGTTATTTATTAAATACAAATGTAAGCATTGAAATAAACAACATTATTAATCAAATATATACAGGTATCTCTGTATATGGGTGACATAGGGGATGGCGTGGTCGCAAAATACAATTAGATCAAGTGTTTGTAGACAAAGGTTGAATCCCATTTAGAATGTAATCGAATAGGTAAGAGATTGCAAAATGTAGTGAGTGATAGTCAAGATTCGTCGAATAGTAACAATAACAATAATAGAAAGCATTGTATTCAGTTCATTTATTCGGTCTTAAAATGTTGTAAAGTCAATAAAAGTAGGAAGAGATTGAGTGATATTCAATTCATTCTGTGTACCTTGATTATTATTTGCAATAATAATAAATAATAATAGCAATAACATTAACAATAATTATAGTAACAATAATAATTGTTATAATTATTATTACAAATATTATTATTATTATTACTATTATTATATGTATTTTTGAACAAGAGTGGTATTTGGATAGGGTAGACTTGAATTATAGAAATGCACATAAAGAGAGGAAGAAAATATGCATTAATCAAATTAAATCGTCGTATGATTTAGGTGGAGATCGGTTTCATGGATCTTACGTCGGCCATGGCAGGAGAAGGGGTTGAACGTACCTCTTCTGTATTCACCTCTTCTGTATTCTGGCCTCTTGACCGCATAGCTATCGCCTATGTCATTTAGGTTGTTTGAGTCTAACCTATAATTATTACTCACCATTCCCACCACCACCTCCCATTTCACAGTTTTACTTAGTCAATATCATTCTATTGTCCAATCAGGAATTAATAGTATTTGAATTAAATTCACTGATTTCAAGACAATGAATATTTGTATGAATACATTATTTAGCAAACTATCCCACTCCCCCCATCTTGTCAATTTTCCCAGCTCATCAGGTTATGCATTTATAAGTTTAAAATTAGTAGTAACCAAAATATCCAGTTCTGAAGCCGATCTAACATCATTTAGATATCAGGGATAATTGGATAGAAATTTTGTCTTCCGGTTATTTATTAAATACAAATGTAAGCATTGAAATAAACAACATTATTAATCAAATTAAATCGTCGTATGATTTAGGTGGAGATCGGTTTCATGGATCTTACGTCGGCCATGGCAGGAGAAGGGGTTGAACGTACCTCTTCTGTATTCACCTCTTCTGTATTCACCTCTTCTGTATTCACCTCTTCTGTATTCTGGCCTCTTGACCCGCATAGCTATCGCCTATGTCATTTTAGGTTGTTTGAGTCTAACCTATAATTATTACTCACCATTCCCCACCACCACCTCCCATTTCACAGTTTTACTTAGTCAATATCATTCTACGTAGAATGCAATTTCATACTTGTCAACCCACCCTAAATGTTACCCATGTAAAATTATGGTCTTTTACTACACAACAATTTTTATCAGCCACCCTAATTTCTCTAGTCTACCCACTGTCTTGATTTGTCCAATCAGGAATTAATAGTATTTGAATTAAATTCACTGATTTCAAGACAATGAATATTTGTATGAATACATTATTTAGCAAACTATCCCACTCCCCCCATCTTGTCAATTTTCCCAGCTCATCAGGTTATGCATTTATAAGTTTAAAATTAGTAGTAACCAAAATATCCAGTTCTGAAGCCGATCTAACATCATTTAGATATCAGGGATAATTGGATAGAAATTTTGTCTTCCGGTTATTTATTAAATACAAATGTAAGCATTGAAATAAACAACATTATTAATCAAATATATACAGGTATCTCTGTATATGGGTGACATAGGGGATGGCGTGGTCGCAAAATACAATTAGATCAAGTGTTTGTAGACAAAGGTTGAATCCCATTTAGAATGTAATCGAATAGGTAAGAGATTGCAAAATGTAGTGAGTGATAGTCAAGATTCGTCGAATAGTAACAATAACAATAATAGAAAGCATTGTATTCAGTTCATTTATTCGGTCTTAAAATGTTGTAAAGTCAATAAAAGTAGGAAGAGATTGAGTGATATTCAATTCATTCTGTGTACCTTGATTATTATTTGCAATAATAATAAATAATAATAGCAATAACATTAACAATAATTATAGTAACAATAATAATTGTTATAATTATTATTCTAAATATTATTATTATTATTATTACTATTATTATATGTATTTTTGAACAAGAGTGGTATTTGGATAGGGTAGACTTGAATTATAGAAATGCACATAAAGAGAGGAAGAAAAATATGCATTAATCAAATTAAATCGTCGTATGATTTAGGTGGAGATCGGTTTCATGGATCTTACGTCGGCCATGGCAGGAGAAGGGGTTGAACGTACCTCTTCTGTATTCACCTCTTCTGTATTCTGGCCTCTTGACCCGCATAGCTATCGCCTATGTCATTTTAGGTTGTTTGAGTCTAACCTATAATTATTACTCACCATTCCCCACCACCACCTCCCATTTCACAGTTTTACTTAGTCAATATCATTCTACGTAGAATGCAATTTCATACTTGTCAACCCACCCTAAATGTTACCCATGTAAAATTATGGTCTTTTACTACACAACAATTTTTATCAGCCACCCTAATTTCTCTAGTCTACCCACTGTCTTGATTTGTCCAATCAGGAATTAATAGTATTTGAATTAAATTCACTGATTTCAAGACAATGAATATTTGTATGAATACATTATTTAGCAAACTATCCTACTCCCCCCATCTTGTCAATTTTCCCAGCTCATCAGGTTATGCATTTATAAGTTTAAAATTAGTAGTAACCAAAATATCCAGTTCTGAAGCCGATCTAACATCATTTAGATATCAGGGATAATTGGATAGAAATTTTGTCTTCCGGTTATTTATTAAATACAAATGTAAGCATTGAAATAAACAACATTATTAATCAAATATATACAGGTATCTCTGTATATGGGTGACATAGGGGATGGCGTGGTCGCAAAATACAATTAGATCAAGTGTTTGTAGACAAAGGTTGAATCCCATTTAGAATGTAATCGAATAGGTAAGAGATTGCAAAATGTAGTGAGTGATAGTCAAGATTCGTCGAATAGTAACAATAACAATAATAGAAAGCATTGTATTCAGTTCATTTATTCGGTCTTAAAATGTTGTAAAGTCAATAAAAGTAGGAAGAGATTGAGTGATATTCAATTCATTCTGTGTACCTTGATTATTATTTGCAATAATAATAAATAATAATAGCAATAACATTAACAATAATTATAGTAACAATAATAATTGTTATAATTATTATTCTAAATATTATTATTATTATTATTACTATTATTATATGTATTTTTGAACAAGAGTGGTATTTGGATAGGGTAGACTTGAATTATAGAAATGCACATAAAGAGAGGAAGAAAAATATGCATTAATCAAATTAAATCGTCGTATGATTTAGGTGGAGATCGGTTTCATGGATCTTACGTCGGCCATGGCAGGAGAAGGGGTTGAACGTACCTCTTCTGTATTCACCTCTTCTGTATTCTGGCCTCTTGACCCGCATAGCTATCGCCTATGTCATTTTAGGTTGTTTGAGTCTAACCTATAATTATTACTCACCATTCCCCACCACCACCTCCCATTTCACAGTTTTACTTAGTCAATATCATTCTACGTAGAATGCAATTTCATACTTGTCAACCCACCCTAAATGTTACCCATGTAAAATTATGGTCTTTTACTACACAACAATTTTTATCAGCCACCCTAATTTCTCTAGTCTACCCACTGTCTTGATTTGTCCAATCAGGAATTAATAGTATTTGAATTAAATTCACTGATTTCAAGACAATGAATATTTGTATGAATACATTATTTAGCAAACTATCCCTACTCCCCCCATCTTGTCAATTTTCCCAGCTCATCAGGTTATGCATTTATAAGTTTAAAATTAGTAGTAACCAAAATATCCAGTTCTGAAGCCGATCTAACATCATTTAGATATCAGGGATAATTGGATAGAAATTTTGTCTTCCGGTTATTTATTAAATACAAATGTAAGCATTGAAATAAACAACATTATTAATCAAATATATACAGGTATCTCTGTATATGGGTGACATAGGGGATGGCGTGGTCGCAAAATACAATTAGATCAAGTGTTTGTAGACAAAGGTTGAATCCCATTTAGAATGTAATCGAATAGGTAAGAGATTGCAAAATGTAGTGAGTGATAGTCAAGATTCGTCGAATAGTAACAATAACAATAATAGAAAGCATTGTATTCAGTTCATTTATTCGGTCTTAAAATGTTGTAAAGTCAATAAAAGTAGGAAGAGATTGAGTGATATTCAATTCATTCTGTGTACCTTGATTATTATTTGCAATAATAATAAATAATAATAGCAATAACATTAACAATAATTATAGTAACAATAATAATTGTTATAATTATTATTACTAAATATTATTATTATTATTACTATTATTATATGTATTTTTGAACAAGAGTGGTATTTGGATAGGGTAGACTTGAATTATAGAAATGCACATAAAGAGAGGAAGAAAAATATGCATTAATCAAATTAAATCGTCGTATGATTTAGGTGGAGATCGGTTTCATGGATCTTACGTCGGCCATGGCAGGAGAAGGGGTTGAACGTACCTCTTCTGTATTCACCTCTTCTGTATTCTGGCCTCTTGACCCGCATAGCTATCGCCTATGTCATTTTAGGTTGTTTGAGTCTAACCTATAATTATTACTCACCATTCCCCACCACCACCTCCCATTTCACAGTTTTACTTAGTCAATATCATTCTACGTAGAATGCAATTTCATACTTGTCAACCCACCCTAAATGTTACCCATGTAAAATTATGGTCTTTTACTACACAACAATTTTTATCAGCCACCCTAATTTCTCTAGTCTACCCACTGTCTTGATTTGTCCAATCAGGAATTAATAGTATTTGAATTAAATTCACTGATTTCAAGACAATGAATATTTGTATGAATACATTATTTAGCAAACTATCCTACTCCCCCCATCTTGTCAATTTTCCCAGCTCATCAGGTTATGCATTTATAAGTTTAAAATTAGTAGTAACCAAAATATCCAGTTCTGAAGCCGATCTAACATCATTTAGATATCAGGGATAATTGGATAGAAATTTTGTCTTCCGGTTATTTATTAAATACAAATGTAAGCATTGAAATAAACAACATTATTAATCAAATATATACAGGTATCTCTGTATATGGGTGACATAGGGGATGGCGTGGTCGCAAAATACAATTAGATCAAGTGTTTGTAGACAAAGGTTGAATCCCATTTAGAATGTAATCGAATAGGTAAGAGATTGCAAAATGTAGTGAGTGATAGTCAAGATTCGTCGAATAGTAACAATAACAATAATAGAAAGCATTGTATTCAGTTCATTTATTCGGTCTTAAAATGTTGTAAAGTCAATAAAAGTAGGAAGAGATTGAGTGATATTCAATTCATTCTGTGTACCTTGATTATTATTTGCAATAATAATAAATAATAATAGCAATAACATTAACAATAATTATAGTAACAATAATAATTGTTATAATTATTATTCTAAATATTATTATTATTATTATTACTATTATTATATGTATTTTTGAACAAGAGTGGTATTTGGATAGGGTAGACTTGAATTATAGAAATGCACATAAAGAGAGGAAGAAAAATATGCATTAATCAAATTAAATCGTCGTATGATTTAGGTGGAGATCGGTTTCATGGATCTTACGTCGGCCATGGCAGGAGAAGGGGTTGAACGTACCTCTTCTGTATTCACCTCTTCTGTATTCTGGCCTCTTGACCCGCATAGCTATCGCCTATGTCATTTTAGGTTGTTTGAGTCTAACCTATAATTATTACTCACCATTCCCCACCACCACCTCCCATTTCACAGTTTTACTTAGTCAATATCATTCTACGTAGAATGCAATTTCATACTTGTCAACCCACCCTAAATGTTACCCATGTAAAATTATGGTCTTTTACTACACAACAATTTTTATCAGCCACCCTAATTTCTCTAGTCTACCCACTGTCTTGATTTGTCCAATCAGGAATTAATAGTATTTGAATTAAATTCACTGATTTCAAGACAATGAATATTTGTATGAATACATTATTTAGCAAACTATCCTACTCCCCCCATCTTGTCAATTTTCCCAGCTCATCAGGTTATGCATTTATAAGTTTAAAATTAGTAGTAACCAAAATATCCAGTTCTGAAGCCGATCTAACATCATTTAGATATCAGGGATAATTGGATAGAAATTTTGTCTTCCGGTTATTTATTAAATACAAATGTAAGCATTGAAATAAACAACATTATTAATCAAATATATACAGGTATCTCTGTATATGGGTGACATAGGGGATGGCGTGGTCGCAAAATACAATTAGATCAAGTGTTTGTAGACAAAGGTTGAATCCCATTTAGAATGTAATCGAATAGGTAAGAGATTGCAAAATGTAGTGAGTGATAGTCAAGATTCGTCGAATAGTAACAATAACAATAATAGAAAGCATTGTATTCAGTTCATTTATTCGGTCTTAAAATGTTGTAAAGTCAATAAAAGTAGGAAGAGATTGAGTGATATTCAATTCATTCTGTGTACCTTGATTATTATTTGCAATAATAATAAATAATAATAGCAATAACATTAACAATAATTATAGTAACAATAATAATTGTTATAATTATTATTCTAAATATTATTATTATTATTATTACTATTATTATATGTATTTTTGAACAAGAGTGGTATTTGGATAGGGTAGACTTGAATTATAGAAATGCACATAAAGAGAGGAAGAAAAATATGCATTAATCAAATTAAATCGTCGTATGATTTAGGTGGAGATCGGTTTCATGGATCTTACGTCGGCCATGGCAGGAGAAGGGGTTGAACGTACCTCTTCTGTATTCACCTCTTCTGTATTCTGGCCTCTTGACCCGCATAGCTATCGCCTATGTCATTTTAGGTTGTTTGAGTCTAACCTATAATTATTACTCACCATTCCCCACCACCACCTCCCATTTCACAGTTTTACTTAGTCAATATCATTCTACGTAGAATGCAATTTCATACTTGTCAACCCACCCTAAATGTTACCCATGTAAAATTATGGTCTTTTACTACACAACAATTTTTATCAGCCACCCTAATTTCTCTAGTCTACCCACTGTCTTGATTTGTCCAATCAGGAATTAATAGTATTTGAATTAAATTCACTGATTTCAAGACAATGAATATTTGTATGAATACATTATTTAGCAAACTATCCTACTCCCCCCATCTTGTCAATTTTCCCAGCTCATCAGGTTATGCATTTATAAGTTTAAAATTAGTAGTAACCAAAATATCCAGTTCTGAAGCCGATCTAACATCATTTAGATATCAGGGATAATTGGATAGAAATTTTGTCTTCCGGTTATTTATTAAATACAAATGTAAGCATTGAAATAAACAACATTATTAATCAAATATATACAGGTATCTCTGTATATGGGTGACATAGGGGATGGCGTGGTCGCAAAATACAATTAGATCAAGTGTTTGTAGACAAAGGTTGAATCCCATTTAGAATGTAATCGAATAGGTAAGAGATTGCAAAATGTAGTGAGTGATAGTCAAGATTCGTCGAATAGTAACAATAACAATAATAGAAAGCATTGTATTCAGTTCATTTATTCGGTCTTAAAATGTTGTAAAGTCAATAAAAGTAGGAAGAGATTGAGTGATATTCAATTCATTCTGTGTACCTTGATTATTATTTGCAATAATAATAAATAATAATAGCAATAACATTAACAATAATTATAGTAACAATAATAATTATTATAATTATTATTACAAATATTATTATTATTATTATTACTATTATTATATGTATTTTTGAACAAGAGTGGTATTTGGATAGGGTAGACTTGAATTATAGAAATGCACATAAAGAGAGGAAGAAAAATATGCATTAATCAAATTAAATCGTCGTATGATTTAGGTGGAGATCGGTTTCATGGATCTTACGTCGGCCATGGCAGGAGAAGGGGTTGAACGTACCTCTTCTGTATTCACCTCTTCTGTATTCTGGCCTCTTGACCCGCATAGCTATCGCCTATGTCATTTTAGGTTGTTTGAGTCTAACCTATAATTATTACTCACCATTCCCCACCACCACCTCCCATTTCACAGTTTTACTTAGTCAATATCATTCTACGTAGAATGCAATTTCATACTTGTCAACCCACCCTAAATGTTACCCATGTAAAATTATGGTCTTTTACTACACAACAATTTTTATCAGCCACCCTAATTTCTCTAGTCTACCCACTGTCTTGATTTGTCCAATCAGGAATTAATAGTATTTGAATTAAATTCACTGATTTCAAGACAATGAATATTTGTATGAATACATTATTTAGCAAACTATCCTACTCCCCCCATCTTGTCAATTTTCCCAGCTCATCAGGTTATGCATTTATAAGTTTAAAATTAGTAGTAACCAAAATATCCAGTTCTGAAGCCGATCTAACATCATTTAGATATCAGGGATAATTGGATAGAAATTTTGTCTTCCGGTTATTTATTAAATACAAATGTAAGCATTGAAATAAACAACATTATTAATCAAATATATACAGGTATCTCTGTATATGGGTGACATAGGGGATGGCGTGGTCGCAAAATACAATTAGATCAAGTGTTTGTAGACAAAGGTTGAATCCCATTTAGAATGTAATCGAATAGGTAAGAGATTGCAAAATGTAGTGAGTGATAGTCAAGATTCGTCGAATAGTAACAATAACAATAATAGAAAGCATTGTATTCAGTTCATTTATTCGGTCTTAAAATGTTGTAAAGTCAATAAAAGTAGGAAGAGATTGAGTGATATTCAATTCATTCTGTGTACCTTGATTATTATTTGCAATAATAATAAATAATAATAGCAATAACATTAACAATAATTATAGTAACAATAATAATTATTATAATTATTATTACTAAATATTATTATTATTATTACTATTATTATATGTATTTTTGAACAAGAGTGGTATTTGGATAGGGTAGACTTGAATTATAGAAATGCACATAAAGAGAGGAAGAAAAATATGCATTAATCAAATTAAATCGTCGTATGATTTAGGTGGAGATCGGTTTCATGGATCTTACGTCGGCCATGGCAGGAGAAGGGGTTGAACGTACCTCTTCTGTATTCACCTCTTCTGTATTCTGGCCTCTTGACCCGCATAGCTATCGCCTATGTCATTTTAGGTTGTTTGAGTCTAACCTATAATTATTACTCACCATTCCCCACCACCACCTCCCATTTCACAGTTTTACTTAGTCAATATCATTCTACGTAGAATGCAATTTCATACTTGTCAACCCACCCTAAATGTTACCCATGTAAAATTATGGTCTTTTACTACACAACAATTTTTATCAGCCACCCTAATTTCTCTAGTCTACCCACTGTCTTGATTTGTCCAATCAGGAATTAATAGTATTTGAATTAAATTCACTGATTTCAAGACAATGAATATTTGTATGAATACATTATTTAGCAAACTATCCTACTCCCCCCATCTTGTCAATTTTCCCAGCTCATCAGGTTATGCATTTATAAGTTTAAAATTAGTAGTAACCAAAATATCCAGTTCTGAAGCCGATCTAACATCATTTAGATATCAGGGATAATTGGATAGAAATTTTGTCTTCCGGTTATTTATTAAATACAAATGTAAGCATTGAAATAAACAACATTATTAATCAAATATATACAGGTATCTCTGTATATGGGTGACATAGGGGATGGCGTGGTCGCAAAATACAATTAGATCAAGTGTTTGTAGACAAAGGTTGAATCCCATTTAGAATGTAATCGAATAGGTAAGAGATTGCAAAATGTAGTGAGTGATAGTCAAGATTCGTCGAATAGTAACAATAACAATAATAGAAAGCATTGTATTCAGTTCATTTATTCGGTCTTAAAATGTTGTAAAGTCAATAAAAGTAGGAAGAGATTGAGTGATATTCAATTCATTCTGTGTACCTTGATTATTATTTGCAATAATAATAAATAATAATAGCAATAACATTAACAATAATTATAGTAACAATAATAATTATTATAATTATTATTACAAATATTATTATTATTATTACTATTATTATATGTATTTTTGAACAAGAGTGGTATTTGGATAGGGTAGACTTGAATTATAGAAATGCACATAAAGAGAGGAAGAAAAATATGCATTAATCAAATTAAATCGTCGTATGATTTAGGTGGAGATCGGTTTCATGGATCTTACGTCGGCCATGGCAGGAGAAGGGGTTGAACGTACCTCTTCTGTATTCACCTCTTCTGTATTCTGGCCTCTTGACCCGCATAGCTATCGCCTATGTCATTTTAGGTTGTTTGAGTCTAACCTATAATTATTACTCACCATTCCCCACCACCACCTCCCATTTCACAGTTTTACTTAGTCAATATCATTCTACGTAGAATGCAATTTCATACTTGTCAACCCACCCTAAATGTTACCCATGTAAAATTATGGTCTTTTACTACACAACAATTTTTATCAGCCACCCTAATTTCTCTAGTCTACCCACTGTCTTGATTTGTCCAATCAGGAATTAATAGTATTTGAATTAAATTCACTGATTTCAAGACAATGAATATTTGTATGAATACATTATTTAGCAAACTATCCTACTCCCCCCATCTTGTCAATTTTCCCAGCTCATCAGGTTATGCATTTATAAGTTTAAAATTAGTAGTAACCAAAATATCCAGTTCTGAAGCCGATCTAACATCATTTAGATATCAGGGATAATTGGATAGAAATTTTGTCTTCCGGTTATTTATTAAATACAAATGTAAGCATTGAAATAAACAACATTATTAATCAAATATATACAGGTATCTCTGTATATGGGTGACATAGGGGATGGCGTGGTCGCAAAATACAATTAGATCAAGTGTTTGTAGACAAAGGTTGAATCCCATTTAGAATGTAATCGAATAGGTAAGAGATTGCAAAATGTAGTGAGTGATAGTCAAGATTCGTCGAATAGTAACAATAACAATAATAGAAAGCATTGTATTCAGTTCATTTATTCGGTCTTAAAATGTTGTAAAGTCAATAAAAGTAGGAAGAGATTGAGTGATATTCAATTCATTCTGTGTACCTTGATTATTATTTGCAATAATAATAAATAATAATAGCAATAACATTAACAATAATTATAGTAACAATAATAATTATTATAATTATTATTACAAATATTATTATTATTATTACTATTATTATATGTATTTTTGAACAAGAGTGGTATTTGGATAGGGTAGACTTGAATTATAGAAATGCACATAAAGAGAGGAAGAAAAATATGCATTAATCAAATTAAATCGTCGTATGATTTAGGTGGAGATCGGTTTCATGGATCTTACGTCGGCCATGGCAGGAGAAGGGGTTGAACGTACCTCTTCTGTATTCACCTCTTCTGTATTCTGGCCTCTTGACCCGCATAGCTATCGCCTATGTCATTTTAGGTTGTTTGAGTCTAACCTATAATTATTACTCACCATTCCCCACCACCACCTCCCATTTCACAGTTTTACTTAGTCAATATCATTCTACGTAGAATGCAATTTCATACTTGTCAACCCACCCTAAATGTTACCCATGTAAAATTATGGTCTTTTACTACACAACAATTTTTATCAGCCACCCTAATTTCTCTAGTCTACCCACTGTCTTGATTTGTCCAATCAGGAATTAATAGTATTTGAATTAAATTCACTGATTTCAAGACAATGAATATTTGTATGAATACATTATTTAGCAAACTATCCTACTCCCCCCATCTTGTCAATTTTCCCAGCTCATCAGGTTATGCATTTATAAGTTTAAAATTAGTAGTAACCAAAATATCCAGTTCTGAAGCCGATCTAACATCATTTAGATATCAGGGATAATTGGATAGAAATTTTGTCTTCCGGTTATTTATTAAATACAAATGTAAGCATTGAAATAAACAACATTATTAATCAAATATATACAGGTATCTCTGTATATGGGTGACATAGGGGATGGCGTGGTCGCAAAATACAATTAGATCAAGTGTTTGTAGACAAAGGTTGAATCCCATTTAGAATGTAATCGAATAGGTAAGAGATTGCAAAATGTAGTGAGTGATAGTCAAGATTCGTCGAATAGTAACAATAACAATAATAGAAAGCATTGTATTCAGTTCATTTATTCGGTCTTAAAATGTTGTAAAGTCAATAAAAGTAGGAAGAGATTGAGTGATATTCAATTCATTCTGTGTACCTTGATTATTATTTGCAATAATAATAAATAATAATAGCAATAACATTAACAATAATTATAGTAACAATAATAATTGTTATAATTATTATTACAAATATTATTATTATTATTATTACTATTATTATATGTATTTTTGAACAAGAGTGGTATTTGGATAGGGTAGACTTGAATTATAGAAATGCACATAAAGAGAGGAAGAAAAATATGCATTAATCAAATTAAATCGTCGTATGATTTAGGTGGAGATCGGTTTCATGGATCTTACGTCGGCCATGGCAGGAGAAGGGGTTGAACGTACCTCTTCTGTATTCACCTCTTGGCCTCTTGACCCGCATAGCTATCGCCTATGTCATTTTAGGTTGTTTGAGTCTAACCTATAATTATTACTCACCATTCCCCACCACCACCTCCCATTTCACAGTTTTACTTAGTCAATATCATTCTACGTAGAATGCAATTTCATACTTGTCAACCCACCCTAAATGTTACCCATGTAAAATATGGTCTTTTACTACACAACAATTTTTATCAGCCACCCTAATTTCTCTAGTCTACCCACTGTCTTGATTTGTCCAATCAGGAATTAATAGTATTTGAATTAAATTCACTGATTTCAAGACAATGAATATTTGTATGAATACATTATTTAGCAAACTATCCCTACTCCCCCCATCTTGTCAATTTTCCCAGCTCATCAGGTTATGCATTTATAAGTTTAAAATTAGTAGTAACCAAAATATCCAGTTCTGAAGCCGATCTAACATCATTTAGATATCAGGGATAATTGGATAGAAATTTTGTCTTCCGGTTATTTATTAAATACAAATGTAAGCATTGAAATAAACAACATTATTAATCAAATATATACAGGTATCTCTGTATATGGGTGACATAGGGGATGGCGTGGTCGCAAAATACAATTAGATCAAGTGTTTGTAGACAAAGGTTGAATCCCATTTAGAATGTAATCGAATAGGTAAGAGATTGCAAATGTAGTGAGTGATAGTCAAGATTCGTCGAATAGTAACAATAACAATAATAGAAAGCATTGTATTCAGTTCATTTATTCGGTCTTAAAATGTTGTAAAGTCAATAAAAGTAGGAAGAGATTGAGTGATATTCAATTCATTCTGTGTACCTTGATTATTATTTGCAATAATAATAAATAATAATAGCAATAACATTAACAATAATTATAGTAACAATAATAATTGTTATAATTATTATTACAATATTATTATTATTATTATTACTATTATTATATGTATTTTTGAACAAGAGTGGTATTTGGATAGGGTAGACTTGAATTATAGAAATGCACATAAAGAGAGGAAGAAAAATATGCATTAATCAAATTAAATCGTCGTATGATTTAGGTGGAGATCGGTTTCATGGATCTTACGTCGGCCATGGCAGGAGAAGGGGTTGAACGTACCTCTTCTGTATTCACCTCTTCTGTATTCTGGCCTCTTGACCCGCATAGCTATCGCCTATGTCATTTTAGGTTGTTTGAGTCTAACCTATAATTATTACTCACCATTCCCCACCACCACCTCCCATTTCACAGTTTTACTTAGTCAATATCATTCTACGTAGAATGCAATTTCATACTTGTCAACCCACCCTAAATGTTACCCATGTAAAATTATGGTCTTTTACTACACAACAATTTTATCAGCCACCCTAATTTCTCTAGTCTACCCACTGTCTTGATTTGTCCAATCAGGAATTAATAGTATTTGAATTAAATTCACTGATTTCAAGACAATGAATATTTGTATGAATACATTATTTAGCAAACTATCCCACTCCCCCATCTTGTCAATTTTCCCAGCTCATCAGGTTATGCATTTATAAGTTTAAAATTAGTAGTAACCAAAATATCCAGTTCTGAAGCCGATCTAACATCATTTAGATATCAGGGATAATTGGATAGAAATTTTGTCTTCCGGTTATTATTAAATACAAATGTAAGCATTGAAATAAACAACATTATTAATCAAATATATACAGGTATCTCTGTATATGGGTGACATAGGGGATGGCGTGGTCGCAAAATACAATTAGATCAAGTGTTTGTAGACAAAGGTTGAATCCCATTTAGAATGTAATCGAATAGGTAAGAGATTGCAAATGTAGTGAGTGATAGTCAAGATTCGTCGAATAGTAACAATAACAATAATAGAAAGCATGTATTCAGTTCATTATTCGGTCTAAAGTTGTAAAGTCAATAAAAGTAGGAAGGATTGAGTGATATTCAATTCATTCTGTGTACCTGATTATATTTGCACTAATAATAAATAATAATAGCATAACATTAACAATAATTATAGTAACAATAATAATGTATTAAATTATTATTACAAAATATATTATTATTATTACTATATTATATGTATTTTTGAACAAGAGTGGATGTGGATTCGGGTCGCACTTGAATTATTAGAAATGCACATAAAGAGAGGAAGAAAAATATGCATTAATCAAATTAAATCGTCGTATGATTTAGGTGGAGATCGGTTTCATGGATCTTACGTCGGCCATGGCAGGAGAAGGGGTTGAACGTACCTCTTCTGTATTCACCTCTTCTGTATTCTGGCCTCTTGACCCGCATAGCTATCGCCTATGTCATTTTAGGTTGTTTGAGTCTAACCTATAATTATTACTCA
>JALJAT010000320.1:0-20924 GCA_034768735.1 Schistosoma mekongi | reverse complement strand
GTAATTGCGTTGAGACGACGATAATCTACGCACAAGCGGAGTGAGTTGTCTTTCTTTTTCACTAAGACTATAGGGGACGCACATGGAGAGGTGGACGGCTTAATCACCTTCTGCTTCAACATTTCCTTAATCATCTTATCTAACTCTGGCTGGTAGTGGATCGGCACTCTCCGAGGGTACTGTTTAATAGGTTTATGGTCGCCTGTATCAATTTCATGCCAAACAGCCCTAGTCCGTCCCGGCAGACCATTCTCTTCAAACACCTCTCTGAATTTCTTCAATACCGACACCATTCTATCTCGAGTTTGGCGATCTAAGTGAGAACCAATAGAAACTTTATCTATCACAGATAGTTGGTTAGACGCGTCTACAGCTCCCATGCACTTCAAATCAACAGTTGTGGCTATGGGCACTACATGTCTGCCGACGAAAACACAGGACGTCGAGAAATCTACTAAGGCCCGATTTTTCCGTAGAAAGTCGACTACCAAAATGATATCACAAGTGATGTAATCGCACACTAAGAACCGTTGTTTACATAAAATTCCACCGAGCTGAAGTGTCAGGGTAGTCGAAAATTGTGCTTGGATGACACTACCATCTGCTGTTATTAAATGATGACCCCGTGAAGCAGGTACTAAGGGAACTTTTATGTTAGACACAAATGACCGGCGTACTACCGACGTGGACGCCCCGGTGTCGATTAACACCATCTTCTCCATCCCCTCAACACGTCCTAAGACGGTGACTGGTGCAAAATGATGGCTATTAAATACTGACACACAAAAATCTCGCTCACCTGCTCGAATTTGGCGGTTATGGCCACACTTCACTGCGAACCTACCAAACCGTTTGCAGTAGTAACAATTTCGTTTTGTGGGTTCAGTAGCATGAAATGAATCGCCTCTTCCTCTTGACACGGGTCTTCGGCGGTGCTGCATTGTGAATAGCGTGGGATTTATCGTTGATCTTGTCGCGTCTTCGAACGGTTAGGCCATTGTAAGAGACTCAGACACGCACTGAACTGGAAATCTAAGTAGCTGTAGTTGTAGGTCCCTATCCTGAAGACCTTGGGTGAGTCGGGCACAAATCATCTCTTCTCGTACCGCCACGGACAACGAGGGTAGTGTTTAACGCCTAGGTATATCCTGATTTAGCGACACAAGAATCCAGAGTATTATGGGAATAGGTCTTTATTCAATAGCGTGGGCAGGAGACAGTGGAGCGCGGTTCTAGTCGTTCAAACAAACACATAACTCTCAACGTTCAATATAGGCTAATAGAAAATATAATCCCTATGCAAAATAAGGAAGTAAATGAATACTGGAGCCTAATTGTTTTGGCGTATGCTTAAGTTTTGAAGTGATCTTTTAACTAGTCAAGCTATGTTGCTACATTAGCTCCCTCCTAGAAGCGACTTCCGTAGGAACGTTGGTTCGATCAACATACCAAACAAAATCATCTCCGTTTTGTAGCTGTAGCTTAGTTCAGAATTACTTGGTGAACTTGATCTTCTAACAGTGACTGGAGCTTGAAAAGTAAGAGGGCAAGAAAATAAAGTAGGAATATCTGAGGAAATACCGCGAGCGGGCTACCCAACACCATGTTGGTGAGGTACGATGTTTCCATGCTCTGTCCGGCAATCAGGTGTTTACTCACCTGCCTCTCGAGTCGCCCTCAAGTAAAAATTAAAGAAGAATCTACTTTAGAACAAAACAAAAACGATGAAAATCAACCACACCTAAAGAATTGCTCCACTGTCTGCATAAAAATTTAAAGTACAATATATATATATAGTTACAATTGATAAGCGTTCGTTTCTACGTAAGTGTTTGGTTTCCGGGACGGCTTGGCCATCTGAAAGAAAATAAACATGGTGTAGAATCTTGTGTACGCAAACGTATTTTAAAATTTTTTTTTTTGAAGAAAACAAGAATATATATATAAGTGCGTATACTTGCCAGAAGTCAGGTCAACCTTGAACATGTGACGGCCGCCTTTTATGACTGGTTCGTAACAGTGGGTACCAACAGTACCCATCTGGTTGAAAATTATAGCAAACGTATATGAAAAATAAAAAAAAATGGATTACCAAGAATATGAGAATGCTTAAACTTATTAGGTCCAGATGAAGCTGTAAGTCAATGCGAAGCATATAGCTATGTAGAAAGCTTATTGTAACGGTACCGGATGATATCTCCAGTTGATTAAGAGTTCGAATGTCGATAAAATGGATGAAAACTATGTGGTTATCTGAGAGAACATAGAGTTTAACCGGGGGAAGTATTATTTCTAACCTATGTCTATGATCATGTATGGATTTATAATAATTGTTTGTATGCTATGGAGGAACCACATCAATTAATGGTAATTTTATGTAAGTTTATCGACCAGGTTTGTTAATAGTTTCATTAATTATATCAATCATATTACGTGATTGCCAAGGCTAGACAATTCTTTATGATGCTATCCTGAAACTATTATGAGTAATTAGTTGGAGTGTTAGTTTGCTATAAGCTAGTGAAAAAGTTTTTATTTATTTATTTATTATTTAGGATCTAAAAGATTGGAAAACCTGACAACAGAATTTAAAATCTTAGATATGACATCACTACAGTATGAATGATGATAGAAATACTATAGAAATTTAGTAAGTTACTCTAATTAGCTTAGTTATATTTATAAATTGTGGCCAAAATAATTAGAACTAAGAAAAGTCGAACAAATATGGAACTTAATATGTTTCGCTTGAAAACAATACACTTTTTCGAATGGTATGTTGCTGTATAAAGTTGTATCCAAAGCAGAAATCGTTTCTAGTCGTGGTTTACATCAAATATACATGACTAGTCTAAGCAAAAGATATACATGCCAAGTACTAGAGGTGTGTATAGTAAATTAAGTGGTAAAAAGTTGAAACTCGCCTGGATTTTTTTTTTGGAAAGTTATCCTGACTTTTGAAGTTTATTGTGTGATTTATGGCTTCGTAAACTGATAATTGAGAAATCTAGAAAAATGATTAGTTCTGCAGGCAAAACATGCTCACAACACTCACCTCAGTTGACAGGTTTACGACTTATATTGCTCACCAAGTTGTTTAAGAATTAGTTTAAGTATTTAGTATTTAATAAAAAACAAAATGACTACCGTTCCTACATCAAAAGATAAGGTCCGGGGAGAAGTGGGTAAAATAGTGCTTATATTCTGATAACGTTTGTCGACTTAGGACAAAAAGAAATATATTGCTTTTTTGTTTTAGTTTTATTTTATGTTTACTTTTTATTTATTTTCAATATTTCCTAACTCGAAAAGTTCAGGAGTTACGTGATTATTATTATTAATTTTTTAGGCCGAAACTATAGCTGTGGACATCCTCGCCTGAATAATCGGATTAGCCCAACTAACGCTTTTAGTTACCTTTGTAGCCTTTATGTTCTTATTTGCTGATTCCGTGTTTATTTGATTAGATAAACGGTCTAATAACACGTATGGTGGTTCATTATCTAGGTAGGCCGGTTTTAGCCTATCAATACTTACTGAGTCAGTGTTTCCTTGTTTTTGTATTACAAAATACTTAGGTTTTCTTGAAATAACTTTAAATGGACCTTCAAAAGGAGGGCTAAGGGAGCGCGGTTCTAGTCGTTCAAACAAACACATAACTCTCAACTTTCAATATAGGCTAATAGGAAATATAATCCCTATGCAAAATAAGGAAGTAAATGAATACTGGAGCCTAATTGTTTTGGCGTATGCTTAAGTTTTGAAGTGATCTTTTAACTAGTCAAGCTATGTTGCTACAAGTGCACGTAGAGCGAGGTAGCGTAGTTCATGCAGATAATCGGCGGCTGGCTCGTCTTGCCGTTGCTGCCTACCCAGGAACTGCCTCAAATGTCGTGACGCATCCTGGCAACCTGCAAATATTCGTCCAGGATGGTCCAGTTATCCAAAGTCAAATTCGATCTAGAGAAACCGGCGGCCGTAGCTCGCCGCACCATAACGTCACCGAGGGCCATCATAATCTGGCTGAAGCACTCTGCAGGTGGGAAGCCTTCGAGAATTGTCTGCAATCTTAGTTTCCAGATCTCGTAATCACCTCCGGACGTTAACACTGGAATATTATGTAATAAAGGTTTTGCGCACGGAAGCGGCATGACTGGTGGCGGCGGCCTTCGGGCGAGGACAGGAGGTTCGTCACAACTTACGATGTTTTCTGCTTTTGATCCCACCTACATCACCAATATTTTGTACATATGAAAGCGAGATATTCAACACACAACAGTCACTTGGGAACACTCGAGCAGGAAGAAGTCGTGGAGGACCGGAAGAAGAGATGTATATTATTCAAACAACAAAAGTACACACATATACATAGGGTAATGTGGCGGGGGTTCCAAATGTGGGAGAGGGTCAACTTTCTTCCTTCAATCTAAAACCCTCAAGCTTCTCGGCACATTCTTCCAGGTTCGCATTCGACTTGCCTGCAATGTAAGAAAGTAAAAACAACATTAGCGACCATTTGAAACCCCTGCAGCGCCCTCGTCTCTGTTACAAAAGAAGTGGGTGACGTACCTGTTCAATTCACGCGGAAGTGACCTTACGACGGCAAGTAATTGAACACGTGGATCTGTCACAGCGTGGTCTCGAAACTCGGCTTCTGCGTAGCAGAACCAAGCTTCTATGTTTTCTGTCCAGAAAGGGATTAGCTGAAAGTTCGGGGGTGTGGGAGTTTTAATCTTAATGAACTTAGGAGTCTGATCAGTCATGCTATATATGCAGTATATGAAAATACAAAAATAAATGCAATCAAAATGTGCAAAAAAATGATAATCACACCAAAAATACTGTTAAAAATTATAAGCAGGAACGAATTCACAGTTATGAACGTGTCCAGATCACGTCGTGCTCACCAATGAAGTTGCACCCGGTATATAACCAAGTTACGTTTGGATTATTACCAGAGCAACTGCTAACGATTGAACCCACTCTTACGAATGAGAAGAAATCAGAATGCAATGAAGGATGGAAGAGAAGTTATATTTGATCGTGAATGGAGCGGCAATGGGATAGCAACGTGTAGGCTGGCAAACTAGAGAGAGTTTCTTTATACGGTACGGCGTGACGTGATCTGGTAGTGATACGTGACCGAGTGCCTTCAACTTAGTAGTTTCCGCTAAAACAAATATAGTAAGCATCAATGTCGAAACATATGTAACTATTTATTTTGGAAATTATTTAACGCAACAGTAGTAAGACATTAACAGTCTTCACCATGTCTTTGCTAGATCACGCTGGATGATGTTCCCAAATACGTAAATGTAAATTCCTGGATTGTTAATTTGGATTTATAAATGTGGGATCTGATGAGAATTTGTCGAGATGAATACTCTTCGTTCATGATTGTCTTGTCTTAATAATGAATAAGTGTCATTCTAATAATATATAAGAGGACACGCTTTAGACCATGATTCATTTGACTTGGGATTCCATATCTGTTACAACATTTTATGGATGGAAAAATTATTTCTATATGACATGGATCACAACCATATTTTATTATAAAACCATGAAGTGTTTATTGTTCTCTCCATCAATAAATCAACCACAAATGTATATTAATACTGTGAAACATGTTAGCTTAGTGTTGTAAATATAAACATGTGGGAAATACTTAGGGAATTTTTATTGGACCTTATGTAACTTATCACAATGTTTTGTGATAGGCGTTTACAGTGCCAAAACCTGTTCTAATGGGCGCCTGTGAAAGTGAGCATGTTTTGCATTGTAATACAGTATGGATATTGGTTGCATGTAAATGGATCACATATAAGTACAGTTTAAGTAATGTGTGTTGTTATAAGGAATAGTTTACCATATGAATGCAAGGCCTACAATAAGTGTTACACTAAGAGTTGAATCTCTAAAAACATCCATTCTAGATACAACATTTTTCTGCTTGTACTGATACAGTGAACTGGGGACTGAGAGATAAACAATTGCATATACATAGTAAATACAAATCATAATATATTTTTTTTACATCAGTTGCTATAACCTACTTCAATGTACATTATTGCATCAAGTTTGGATGCGGTTAACGTCTTTTGCAACATTTTTCGAATTCATTACATCGTGATTTCAATAATGTTGTCACCTAAGAATTGTAAGTTGACAAAAATAGGTTTTCACGGACAGTTACGTTTTCCGATTTCGTATTTGTAGGCGTCATGTGCTCTCGAGGAGAGTATTCATCTGAAGATGAATTCATAGAAAACTTGAGTGGCTTATATTTGGTGAATATAATAAATTCCCTGCCCTCGATGGAGTGTTGAAAATGTCGAACAGCACATTACATGGCTAACAGTTCACGTCCAAAAGTGCTGTATCTCGGTTCGGTATCGTTTAGTCGTCTTGAGAAGAATGCTAAAGTTTGCCAAGCTTGGCCAGCTCATTGTTGCAGAACTGCGCCAATTATTATGTAACAAACAACCAATTATTTGGTGATATTATTTCAAACTTATTGTATATTTTTGCATGTATATGTATATATATATATATTTACATAAATATATATTACACTCCTACAGAAGTTCAGCCACTACCCGAACGGTTCAGTATTAAGGATCGCAGACTTTGAAACTGGGTAGCGCGAAGATCGTATCTACTGGAGAACACAAACTCTCAAGGATTGCAGGTACGCTTTGCTGACTAATACAAAATTGCAATAAATATAAGTGCTTGTGTAAGATGATTCAGAAAGTAGACATTGGAGAGTTGAAACGACGATGATGTGAGTGTGATTAATTAGAGTTCTAAAATCGAAGAAGAATTGGTGGAAATTTCCACCAAACCTTAAGGTTTCATAAGTTTAGAAGAATCGGATGACCTGAAATTTCGGATGATTGATGAAACGATTATAAAGTGACTGGAAAAGAATATACACACAATACATAACGTAGCACGAACAAACACAATACTAAGATAAGTAATAATAATAATAATAATAATGGTAAGAATAATAATCATAGGAGTTGATCATATTTACCATGGTAGTGATAAACTGACAACTTTCTCGTTATGAATACATGGGTTTGGTTTAGTTTCTTTCGATAACTATTACTTCAGGGAATCGTAGTGAGCTTGCATTCATTTGTCTATTGATTAATGTAAAAGATGACTAGTTATTGTTAATGTGACCATTATCAATTAAATAAGAAGCTGGATAGGTGTTAGTTTATTCATCAAGAAAATCTTTACTAAAAGACAATTATTTATCCATAGATGAATGCGCACTACAGATGTTTCAAAAATAAACCATGTATTATGTGGTTCTGATTGTAAATCTCGTTTTAGTTAAGGCTTCTTTAGAAGAAGATCATAGTATAATAAGTTTACATAACAGTTAAACCCTTTCTACTATCTGACATATTATTGTTGGTCTTGTCTGTAAACATGACTTGCTCCTGATATTCAGGAGATAAAATTATTATTGTTATTCATCTTCTTATTATTATTATTATTTATATTAACATTAGTCACTTCACCTTGTCCCAATACAATTTGGTGGTCGTTTTCGAGGTCACCTTTTACGTTCGTTCGTCCGTTCGTTCATTTGATTGTCACAACTAGAAGTCATGTTTCTAGAAAAATCTATGCTTTAGTAACAATACTATATTACCGTATTATTTGGGTTATTGCCGTTATTATAACTTTTATTCTTAGCTTTACAACAAATTCATAAGCCTAAAAGGTGACTTCTAGAATTACAATACTTTCTGTTATTTATTGTTGAGATTAAGTTCGGGAATACGATTGAATCTCAACGCGACAGAGTATAGAGTAACATTTACAATAGGATTTAGAAATTGTAGTTAGCACTAATATATTGAGTAAAATCTTATTCTTACTCTAAACTTATTGCTGATTGTGAAATGTGACACAAAATTATATTTTAATCGAAATTGCTAATCTTTAACCTAATTACTAATCCTAGCTACCATAGCTTGACACCAATAGCTCACCTCATTGGTAAACTAGTAATATTTTCACTGTCACTGAACTACCATGTTTGATTATTTCGTCACTGTACTTTAGTCAATGTATTATGTTGTATTGTATGACTTGCACAACGTACCCGAGAGTCAATTTAAATTTCCAATGTGAGTGATTCTAGATGTCGTTACTGGACTTTTGTTCATGGTTGTTGTGCCACATTTTGTGCCCTGTAGACTGTTCACCTCAGGTACCAAGATCACTTCCTTCAGCTACTGACTGAATGCATACGAATAACATAGAATTATCTAAGATACAAGTATTATATTCTTACTTTTAATACTGTCAGAGATTTAGAATTCAAGAATTAAATGAGTATAGTTTAATAATGAGAGTCAAATTATGCATACTGATCAGCCTCTGTTGTCATATAGTTTGCATACAGCTTAGATTTATTTATTGAACTGAATATATTTTTCATTTCAAACAATCTGAAGTCACAGAATGTTGGTCTTGAAAAGTTCTCTCCGCCTTATTCTATGCCACTCAATATGGTCAACAATTAAGTTCGATTTCCAAGCGTATAACTTGATCATAGTTTGTTGAAGAGAATGTTCCTTATTACGTTGAGTATTTGACTAAGAGAATTACAAATCAAATAATGAATTCGTTTCGTTCTGATGATTGATGTACAATAATGCGACTTGTAGAGTGTAATTTCACTTGTGGTTCCTTATCTGTCTGACGTGATGATTAAATAATGGCAAATTATTTTACCAGACAGATTACTAGCGTATTTTTAAAGTAATCGCTTCAAAGACTATGAAATGTGATGTTATATAGAGACTGAACTTAGGTTGTTTTGTTGAGATAAGTATTTCACTTATGTGTTTGAGTATGTCACGGATTGTCGCCGATTGAGTACTAATAAAATTAGGGAGCACTGGTTAGCTCTTTCGTCCTAGTATGGGACTTCTAACGAATTAAACTAATTACTTATCTCTACAAGATACTTTAATTTAGTTTCAGTAATCAGCTGACCATTAACTAAGTTCAAGATGTTTCTGAAGTTCTAGTGAGAAGTTGTGACGAGTATTACGTATATTTGCTATCGAATTATAATCTGTTGTCCTATCATTTGTGTACAATTACAAGTAACATCAACGTATATTTGTTATTACACGTAACTAATATTTTTGCATTGTATGTAATGCGTAAGCAGATAGACTTTTATCCATAGACATTTTTTCGTGTCACACATTTTAATAGACTTCATATCATTCATTTTCAATACCGTGACAAGTGACGTTTATATGTTTACATAGTTCATGACAGTTTGGTTTAGCGTGCATGAACTTATGAACCTGTAGAATATTTATTTATTTCTTCAACGCCGTCAATAATATCTTCCCACTTAATCACATGTATTATCACATGCATTGTCAAATATTTTTACATTTATCTATTATGCTTCAAGTTACTCAAACTGATGTAATAATTGATTAGATGGCATTATCAAGTATGTTTTCTTTCTTACTTTCTCGTTTCTAGTTAACTAAGATCACTCTACTAATCAACATTTTACTATGGAATTACTTTATCATCATGTTATTATTATTATTGTTATGGCAAATTATTTTACCAGGCAGATTACTAGCGTACATTACAATCCACTAAGAATATTATGTCTTCTTGTTGAGCACTCACTGTTACACAAAATGTTTAGAAATGAGAGCTGTAACAGAGTAACATGCCCGAATGTAGTAGTGGTAATAATAGGGTGGTCTCGAAGTGTGGTTCACGGAAGTCTGTATACACAATAGAACGAACATGTGTGATGGGCTTCCTTAAAGTTTGTGGTAATTGCATTCACATAGAAGTCGTCAAGTTGTTGACAGATTTATCTCTTCTCCACTTTATTCCTAAGGGATTACCATGTTTCTCTGTATAATTTAGCGTTTCATACTAAGGCAATCCTGTACGCATGTATACAATTCGTTCACAGGTGAATAACTGTAGTCTACTACATACAGGGAGCAATCATTGTACTGTAATAATCTGCAGTTTACCAAACAAAGTGCGGGAAACAAAGTATATTTGCAGCGAGTATTTTAATCAGAGTACATAGTGACATGTTTCTGTCGGAAAATGTTCAGCTGTCATCAGGTTATGCTGTTTGTTGCAGTTGCGGAATCGGAGACAGAAATAATTGCCATTAATTAATGTAGGTGTGCAAAAGTCACAGTGAAACTACTATAGTGATTTTATGAAGAGAGAAATTAATGAGCACTATGCTTACACGTTGTTTATTTATTGGAGTTAAGCCTGATGTATTACCTAGTGGCATTTGTGTCTGTTTTAGTAGTCTTATTTGGTGTGCTGGTGGTTTTCTCGGGATTGTTTCTATTCGTAGTAGTAATTAGTGATGAGATTATTGCAAGTGTGCATTTCACGGCATTAGTGTGATTGATAATCGTGTTAATAGTACTGACTAGAGATGAATGCGTAATGTTTAAGTGAATCTATTGTGCAATAAATAGACAGTAAATTAGTTGGTCAATCGCAGCTATTTTAGTTGTAAGGAATCAATATTTCTATTGGTTGCTTGCATCATCACTATGACTACCAAGGTCATAAATGCCAACTATGCAGGTGTTATCGATTAATCTGCTATAAATCTCTATGACATTATGATTTGAATTAGTTGACGAATTTATCTCGGGCTGTTCACATCTTGCGAATATTGTCCGCAAGTTTCTACCTTTTATAAATATTAATATTGAACATGTTGGCAGTAATCATACTGTTAATCTTATTATCATATATAATATCATTTTTCCTAATGAGATTTATTATAGATGCTACCCTTGCTGCTTATGATGATGATGATGATGATGATGATGATGATGATGATGATGATGATGATGATGATGATGATGATGATGATGATGATGATGATGATGATGATGATGATGATGATGATGATGATGATGATGATGATGATGATGATGATGATGATGATGATGATGATGATGATGATGATGATGATGATGATGATGATGATGATGATGATGATGATGATGATGATGATGATGATGATGATGATGATGATGATGATGATGATGATGATGATGATGATGATGATGATGATGATGATGATGATGATGATGATGATGATGATGATGATGATGATGATGATGATGATGATGATGATGATGATGATGATGATGATGATGATGATGATGATGATGATGATGATGATGATGATGATGATGATGATGATGATGATGATGATGATGATGATGATGATGATGATGATGATGATGATGATGATGATGATGATGATGATGATGATGATGATGATGATGATGATGATGATGATGATGATGATGATGATGATGATGATGATGATGATGATGATGATGATGATGATGATGATGATGATGATGATGATGATGATGATGATGATGATGATGATGATGATGATGATGATGATGATGATGATGATGATGATGATGATGATGATGATGATGATGATGATGATGATGATGATGATGATGATGATGATGATGATGATGATGATGATGATGATGATGATGATGATGATGATGATGATGATGATGATGATGATGATGATGATGATGATGATGATGATGATGATGATGATGATGATGATGATGATGATGATGATGATGATGATGATGATGATGATGATGATGATGATGATGATGATGATGATGATGATGATGATGATGATGATGATGATGATGATGATGATGATGATGATGTGATGATGAGAATAAGTATGATGACGTTGTAATCGCTATTGATGAAGATGTGGCTATTAATGCTTATTCTGACGACGATGTTGCATATATCAATGAAGACCATTTTATTGATAATGATGTGCATGATGATAATAAGTCCGATGATGTTAGAGATGATGAGATAAATGCAGATGGAGCAACTGGTGGTGAAAATGAGAATTGTGCAAATGGGGAGGATGAAGAGAACGATAGTGATGTTGATGATGAGAATAAGTATGATGACGTTGTAATCGCTATTGATGAAGATGTGGCTATTAATGCTTATTCTGATTTAAATGATGATAATGCTGATGCTGCTACTGCCGCTGTCGTTGCTGTTGCCACTGATGATGATGATGCTGATTCAGATGGTGATATTGTAAGTGGTAATCATGATGACGATATTATTTTTATTGATGAAGATGTATCTATTGATGCTTATTCTGATTATAAGGCTACTGCTACCCTTGCTGCTTATGATGATGATGATGATGATGATGATGATGATGATATTGGTGTTGATTGTGATGGTAATGTGAGTGATAAATTCAGATGGAAGGTGTTTAAATACTTTTGTTGTTGCTGACGATCACAACGTTCATAAAGTATCTTAGGGATGTTGACATTGATTTCTTAATAATAACATTAATAATAAGGATAATAATAATAATTTTGAGAATGGAGTTATGAGGAGTAACGGAGAAAGTGGAAATGCTTATATTAATGTTCACGAATGTGGTCCTGTTATATATTGTATAAATAATAAGTAATGTGTGCCCTTGATATCTGTCAAACAGAGTACGGATGTGTCAGCTTCACGACTACCAACTCCCCAAAGCCGGAACCAATTAGGGATTTTACATTAACACAAAATAGGAGAGATTGTGGCAGTGAATAGGGGTAACTTGTACACAACCAAATAACTGCAGTCCATCATAAGAGATAATACAATAACAGCAAATATACTAAACGGGAGGACAGAGTAAGAGGAACATAACAATAATAGAAAATGTAATGTTTACATTACACACGACCAGAATAAATGAATTAGTCCTCTAAAATACAGTCCTAGAAGTCCTTTCACTCTTCTTTAGTGGTCCGACATAACACCTCCCCTTTTTGAAAAATAAAATAATGACATGGTTCCATTAGTTCACGTAAATCTGCGTGGTTGTGCACAACTAGAAAAAAATCACTCAAAAAAAGGAAACATGATTAATTACAAATTTCGGAAACAACCACTATCTACCGCTAATCTCATCCTCCACGGAAAATTGTGGGTTCCTTGCGTGGTAACCAGGTCAATACTTCATCATGTTTAACATATTTTGTCTTTAAGTCGGCATTGTCACAACTTCCTGGACGAATTAGGAAGATAATGCGTTGACCACATCTGGAGTGTACTTTGGCACAGATACCAATCTTCCTCGGCTTAATGAATGTTCTTGCTGAATGCTCTAGCTTCTTCCTGTATACAGCAGACACTTTGGGCATGCTACTTAAGATAACTTTCTGACTCTGAATGCGTGCCACACTACGCGCACCAAGTACGACAGTTTTCTTGGGTGGGCTAATGGCCCGTGCACATGGGGACTCAATGACATTAAACTCCGGCAATGCTACTGCTGCCTGGAAAACAATGGTAGTGACTGTGTCATTTTCTCGCTCTGCTTCGTCGGAAACAATGATAGGGACTGCGTTAGTTTCCTGCTTTATTTCTTCAACAAAAGCAGACTCAAACAATTCATTCTCTGGATTCCTTGGGGCAGCATCATTTAATTTTGAACCTTCTTTGACTGGACCGAAATATTTTGCTAGCACTGATTCTAATATTTGAGCTTGGGCAGCTAAAAACACTCTCTCCCGCTGCTGAAACCACAACTCCATCTGCTAAAATGTAGTGGTCATATTGAATTTTATTTTTAAAAAAATTTATGTCACTGAATGCGATTCTTTGTGCTGATTGGATAATAAAATATGCTAGACTTTACGACCAATTACTGCATAAGCTGGATTCACTGACTGACATCAAATCAATTGTGAGTCATGAACTATGCTGCGAGAAAACAACCACAACAATCAACCAGTACAACCAATCTATTGAGATTCGTTTCACTAAACTTAGTGACAAAATAAAACGAAGGAGGTCAGTTATGTGTTATTGAGAATTTGTCCTTGTTCATCTAATTGATTTGATGGATGATGCAAATGTATAAGTATAATTAACTGACTAGTCATGAACTGTTAATACTAGCAAATGCTGTATCAACAACTATCAATAATCCTACTTTGTCTTCAGAAGCTCGAACAAGTACGCTAAACAGTCTACGTTCCTTAGGAGTTTCAGTGAGAAAATGAAGAACCATGTTCTCGCGTATTGTCTGGACAGTTATTTAACTCGTCAGCCTGTAGACTGAGTTCCCAGGGTACCATTGCTCTTTGTACATTGACAAACCCAGGAACTATAGACTTCACACTGAGCACTTAATTATTCCCAATCTTAGCTAGCCACCATCCAGTGGTTTACATTTCTAACTTCAACTAGTTTGTGAGATACTGAATGTCCTCATCTATACTCCTATTGTTTTTCTCAACAATGAAGTATTCCGGATAGTTTCCGTCTTTTCACCTCGAAATCTCTCGTGAAACACATTCACTAGGTGATGGTCCTTAAAACTGAAAACATCTAAGCGTAATGACACTTGTTGTGGAAAGTGCATTGTAATATTACATGAATGCTGAAATCAGTGTAACGGTGAAAACTGTCAACTTGGAATCCTGTTTAACAACTTGCACTTAGGTTGTACATTCGTTTCTCATACAAAATGATGTCAACGTTGGTAAAATTAAGGTGGTATGTTTGAAAATAAGTTGTTCAAATACGGCAAAATGTACACAATTCTCCTGAATACCTGCCAAGTGAGCTAAGCTTCATTAATTAATCTGCACAAAAGGTGAACAACAATGATACATTAAGCTGAAACAGGTCATGCGAATGACCTGCTGATATAGAAATTCGTCAGATGTAATCTAAGGATTGTGCAATGCCTTCCACTGAAATCCCAAGCACTCTTTACGTATTCAGATGTAATCATGTCCCACCATTATGACTGCTAAACTTACAAGGATAATAAGACATTAACTTCAGAAAATGTGTATATTTCACCAGTAAACTTTAATTACAACAGTGGCAGTGTATCAACAGTTCTGTCAATCAGTGTTGTTGTCACTGAACATGCTCTTCTCCAGCTTCTAATGCTCGCCACATTCATTTGATGATGACATGTGTTGAGTTTACGAAATTCGTACTGGCCTCTCAGCCGACATGGAAACAACAGTCTTTCTACATTCTGTCATCATTGTTTGATGCTGAAGTTAACTTGCACACGATGCCAAGTCAGTTACAAGATAGTTGATATCAAATATGTGAACTTCTTGTAGTTTGCTTGGTTGACCGATCTGGAAGCTGAAGAAAAGAAAAGGATGATAATGGCAGATTGTCACTAAAAACAAGTGTAAGTACATTATCATCATGTGGAATTGACTCACACAAAATTGGTGGTCTTGTATGATGTATTTACGCCACAATTTGTCCCTACATAACAAAAGATGTGGTCCTTATCTGATATCCGGCATTGAAATAACATGCTGCAACACAAAATCAAGGTACCATTTGTAAATCCAAAAGAAACAACGTTGTGCAGAGAGAGTCATAAATCATCATCAGTTACGACGTTTGGTGCGGTTAGTAGTCATGCAAAACATTGTGACATGTGTATGTAGCTGAGAAATTAGTTTTGGATAGTGTGACTTCCATCAGGAGTTATGTTCTAAATATATTTCGACTAAACCTCGATAACTCATTGCGGCCTCACGCGAACACCTAAGATGACTTACAAAGAGATATCCAACATCCAATATCTGTGTGCCGAGCTTATAACTCATATATCCTTATTTTATATTTGTATTCATATTCTACTTAACATTATCTGTCATGATCCGTTTAGGTGCTTATACGGGTGATTGCTTTGGTGTCTATTCACTTATTTATTCATTTATCTATCCGTCATTCTGTCTATCTATCTGCCCATACATTTCTCCCATTTCATTGTATTTGTATACTAATACATCCATTGAAACTTTGCATATCATTGGTTCACCCAAAGATCAATGGCGTACTAATAGTTGTCTACAGAATGCCCTCACAATGTAGACCCCTCAATCTTTACATTACTGTTACTCTTAACATATGAAAACTCAAATTAAAATCAACTACCCAAAATCACTTAATCAAAGCAAGCGCAACAGCACACCCTATCGAAAGCAACACACTGCAAAAATGATGCACACCTATCCATACACACACATGCCACAAATTCCACCAGCCAATCAATCTGAGATCAGAGTGGAGGGGCGGCTGAAACAACTCAACCGCCACCCCTCCACTCATTTAAGACACGTAACGAGGCTAGAATGACGCAACTCACCTCTCAGAAGCCACCTTTCTTGAGAAATACTGCGATTAGATCAAGACTGGATAGAAGCTGGGCGGAGTGGGATCTAGAGAAAACGGCCGTCAGGTTCGGGAGAGAACACATTCATGGTAGTGTGAGTGAAATTTCAGAACTGTTCGACGGTTGGCCGGGTGAACACTATTCGCATAACCCACACCAATAGACGTGGCTTTGGAGCCGACTAAACCTGACTGAAGCCAACAATAGACTCCCACTGGAATATATTGATGTCAATGCCTAGAAATGGAACACCGATCACGACTTGATAACGTCAGATATGGTCGCCAAAAGACTCTAAAATAGAATGGAAGCACACCGTGTTGCCATTATGCTCGACCAGGCTACCGGACAATAAAGAGAACATCTTAAACATCTAAAATTCTCAAGAGACTTGAATAAACTTAGTCGTATTCGTCTCACTCACAAATTGTCACGGAATGACATAAAACCTCCCACCAAACGAAAGTATTCGTTTCCATACAAGTCGTTCAAGATGAAATATTAAGGAAGCAGTTTGATGGTAAATTATAATATGATCTCATTTTGTGCCTTTCAAAATTCAGCAAAGTCAAGCCTCAACACAAATGATCATCATCATCATCATCATCATCATCATCATCATTATCAGCATTATCTTCATCATCATCATCATCATCATCATCATCATCATCATCATCATCATTATCAGCATTATCTTCATCATCATCATCATCATCATCATCATCATCATCATCATCATCATCATCATCATCATCATCATCATCATCATCATCATCATCATCATCATCATCATCATCATCATCATCATCATCATCATCATCATCATCATCATCATCATCATCATTATCAGCATTATCTTCATCATCATCATCATCATCATCATCATCATCATCATTATCAGCATTATCTTCATCATCATCATCATCATCATCATCATCATCATCATCATCATCATTATCAGCATTATCTTCATCATCATCATCATCATCATCATCATCATTATCAGCATTATCTTCATCATCATCATCATCATCATCATCATCATCATCATCATCATCATTATCAGCATTATCTTCATCATCATCATCATTATCAGCATTATCTTCATCATCATCATCATCATCATCATCATCATCATCATCATCATCATCATTATCAGCATTATCTTCATCATCATCATCATCATCATCATCATCATTATCAGCATTATCTTCATCATCATCATTATCAGCATTATCTTCATCATCATCATTATCAGCATTATCTTCATCATCATCATCATCATCATCATCATCATCATCATCATCATCATCATCATCATCATTATCAGCATTATCTTCATCATCATCATCATCATCATCATCATCATCATCATCATCATCATCATCATCATCATCATTATCAGCATTATCTTCATCATCATCATCATCATCATCATCATCATCATTATCAGCATTATCTTCATCATCATCATCATCATCATCATCATCATCATTATCAGCATTATCTTCATCATCATCATCATCATTATCAGCATTATCTTCATCATCATCATCATTATCAGCATTATCTTCATCATCATCATCATCATCATTATCAGCATTATCTTCATCATCATCATCATCATCATCATCATCATCATCATCATCATCATCATCATCATCATTATCAGCATTATCTTCATCATCATCATTATCAGCATTATCTTCATCATCATCATTATCAGCATTATCTTCATCATCATCATCATTATCAGCATTATCTTCATCATCATCATTATCAGCATTATCTTCATCATCATCATCATCATCATCATTATCAGCATTATCTTCATCATCATCATCATCATTATCAGCATTATCTTCATCATCATCATCATCATCATCATTATCAGCATTATCTTCATCATCATCATCAGCCGCAGCAGCAGCAGCACCAGCATCATTAACATCCATCAAAAAAAAATCGTAGTTGTTTTTAAATTTTTTTTTTTTAAATCCCAAAATAAATACATGTTGGCGAAGTGAGTTTTACATCGACAATGTGAACACAAATTATAACCAAACAAGTGTTCGTACGAAGGCGGACTATGTGTGATGCATATTAAGGATATGGCATAATAAACTGGAGTATGCTTATTAAAATTGTTCATGTGATGACGAGACAAACAATAGTAATGATAACACAAAGATATGGACAACAATAACAATATTATTTAAAGAACGAGGATAAAAGTTATGTAGATACTAGTAATGAACATTAATATATATATTCATATATATAAATAAGTGAACTGAATTAGCTTACGGTTATTGATTCTTTAGTTTAATATTGGCATAGGTAAAAGATGCGGTTGAAGATATTTCTTCCCGACGCATAAATCTGGCATTCTGTTCCGAATGGCAACTACTTCTGCCGTTTAAAGAACTTTAGGTCTTATCGACTTCATTAGACGGTTAATAACTCGATATATTATTGACAAAAGTTGGCTGACGCTTACAGTATATCCTGTTTCCACCAAATGAATAAGTAGTAAGACATTAACAGTCTTCACCATGTCTTTGCTAGATCACGCTGGAAGATGTTCCCAAATACGTAAATGTAAATTCCTGGATTGTTAATTTGGATTTATAAATGTGGGATCTGATGAGAATTTGTCGAGATGAATACTCTTCGTTCATGATTGTCTTGTCTTAATAATGAATAGTGTCATTCTAATAATATATAAGAGGACACGCTTTAGACCATGATTCATTTGACTTGGGATTCCATATCTGTTACAACATTTATGGATGGAAAATTATTTCTATATGACATGGATCACAACCATATTTTATTATAAAACCATGAAGTGTTTATTGTTCTCTCCATCAATAAATCAACCACAAATGTATATTAATACTGTGAAACATGTTAGCTTAGTGTTGTAAATATAAACATGTGGGAAATACTTAGGGAATTTTTATTGGACCTTATGTAACTTATCACGATGTTTTGTGATAGGCGTTTACAGTGCCAAAACCTGTTCTAATGGGCGCCTGTGAAAGTGAGCATGTTTCGCATTTTAATACAGTATGGATATTGGTTGCATGTAAATGGATCACATATAAGTACAGTTTAAGTAATGTGTGTTGTTATAAGGAATAGTTTACCATATGAATGCAAGGCCTACAATAAGTGTTACACTAAGAGTTGAATCTCTAAAAACATCCATTCTAGATACAACATTTTTCTGCTTGTACTGATACAGTGAACTGGGGACTGAGAGATAAACAATTGCATATACATAGTAAATACGAATCATAATATATGTTTTACATCAGTTGCTATAACCTACTTAAATGTACATTATTGCATGCAGTTTGGATGCGGTTAACGTCTTTTGTAACATTTTTCGAATTCATTACGTCGTGATTTCAATAATGTTGTTTTTAGTTACCTTTGTTTCTTTTATGTTCTTATTTGCTGACTCCGTATTTATTTGATTAGATAAATAGTCTAATAACACGTATGATGGTTTATTATCTAGGTAGGCCGGTTTTAGCCTATCAATACTTACTGGGTCGATGTTTCCTTGTTTTTGTATTACAAAATACTTAGGTTTTCGTGAAATAACTTTAAATGGACCTTCAAAAGGAGGGCTAAGGGGTGCTTTTACTTTGTCACATCTTATCCAGACGTGCGAGCAGCTGCTTAGATCCTTAGGTAAAAATGTCGCTCGTGATTGTTCGCGAGTATTAATCAGTTTAAGTTTAGACCTTTGGTCCCGGAGTTGATCTGCTTAAGTTCGTAAGTCGAGCGTTTTACTATCGGTGTGAAGGCTAATAAATTCACCTGGGAGTCTCAGAGTGGTCCCGAAAACTAGTTCTGCCGCTGACATTGTGAGTCAGTTTTGACAGCTGTTCGTATTCACAACATAACAATGGTAGGAATTCTGCCCACTGACTGGGGTTTGAGTGACATATAAGAGTGGCCTATAGTTGACGATGGAACCGTTCTACCATCCCGTTTGCTTGAGGATGATATGCCGTGCAGCGAATTCTGTTTGAGCCTAAGAGTTTAGCCAAGTAATTGAATAGTTCAGATTCGAATTGAGACCCTCTGTCTGTCGTTATTGTAACAGGTGTACCAAAAATGGTCACCCAGTTTTTTAGAAAGACTTTGGCTACTGATTGGCTGTGATTCTTGTGTCACTAGATAGGGATATATCTAGGCGTTAAATTGTCACCTAAGAATTGTAAGTTGACAAAAATAGGTTTTCACGGACAGTTACGTTTTCCGATTTCGTATTTGTAGGCGTCATGTGCTCTCGAGGAGAGTATTCATCTGAAGATGAATTCATAGAAAACTTGAATGGCTTATAGTTGGTGAATATAATAGATTCCCTGCCCTCGATGGAGTGTTGAAAATGTCGAACAGCACCTTACATGGCTAACAGTTCACGTCCAAAAGTGCTGTATCTCGGTTCGGTATCGTTTAGGGTCGTCTTGAGAAGAATGCTAAAGTTTGCCAAGCTTGGCCAGCTCATTGTTGCAGAACTGCGCCAAATTATTATGTAACAAACACCAATTATTTGGTGATGTATTTTCAAACTTATTGTACTTTTTGCCTGTAA
>JALJAT010000319.1:0-20978 GCA_034768735.1 Schistosoma mekongi | reverse complement strand
AATGCAAATGGCGTGCAATGAGCGTGATTGGGATGTGCTGGTGGCTGGATCGTTTATGATGAGAATACCTAGTGCTTTGATAAGGTAATGCAGGCAAATGACGGATTTGTGGTGCTGGAACAATGCCTTCATAATATTCTTTCGGTTGCTGATTCGGGCATCATGTGGTTAGGTGATGGAGTGTGGATGGGAATTAGGTGGAGTGGCTGCAGTGTACAGCCTACCAGCAGCCTGATCTACACGAACACCACACTCACATTGTGGATTCAAGAAATTTGAGTCAAATATCAAATTACTCTACTGCAAGACATCTGCCAATTGAGTAGTATGATGCGTAGCATATAATGTGGTGATATAGACGCGATTGGTTGTGATATTGACGGTCGGGATGAGGATTGATCGAAATGCAATGGACGTGCAATGCATCGATGATTGGTGGTGGTGAGGTGCGTGATTATGATGGAATTACCTAGGCTTTGATAATGTGAATGCAGGCAATGACGATGGTGGTGAAGGAACAATGCTTCATAATATATTTCGTGTTGGCGCATTCGAGGAATCAATGTTGTTAGGTGATTGGAGTTGATGGGATTAGGTGAGTGTTCGCAGTTTACAGTCCTACCAGTCAGCCGATCTACCACGAAACAACCACACTCACAATTGTGGATCACGAAATTTGCGTCAACTATCAAAATTACTTACTACTGCAGACATCTGCCATGGAGTAGTATTGATGCGAGCATATAATGTGGTGAATAGACCGAGAGTGGTTGTGATAGTGAGGTCGGGATGAGATTGATCGAAGCCAGTGACGAGGAGCATCAGGTTGGATATATAAACGGAAGTTGTGAGGAAACTAGCAAGACAGCCGGAAAAAGCGACAAGAGAAGGAAATATGAGGTTTATTACGATAAAACGAAGAAGCTTAGCTGGGAAATTCAACAAGCCAGAACGGCCATTAAGAACAAGGCTGGCAAACCAATCAACGAAGTGCATGAACAACGCGAACCCAAGGTGGGTAGACACTTCCACGAATCTTGAATTAGACCGACTTCACTGAACCACCCGTCATCGAAGCACGACGGTCTCCTATAAGCACAGGACACCACCAACAGTCCGCGAAATCAACATGCATCAGACAGCTCAAGATGGAAAGTCAGCAGGACAGACCAACATACCAGCAAGAGGCACTGAAGACAGATATCGAGCAACCCTTCCAAAGATACTCCACATTCTCTCAGGAAGATTGGGGAGGAAGAACAAGTTCCAGAAGACTGGAAAGAAGGGTACTCATCAAGATACCAAAGAAAGGCGATTCCGCAATTGTCGAGAAACTCCAGAGGCATTACTATACTTCAGTAAGGAAAAGGGTCTTAAACAGAGGTTATGAACAGATAGTAAAGGGCCCAGTCGGACAGGCAACTCCACGAGATACAGGCTGGACTTCCGTAAAGAATCGATCATGTAACGATCAAATCGCACTATACGGTTTCCATTGTTGAACAATCAATTGAATGGAAGCACCACTTTACACAACTTCATCGACTATGAAAAAGGCATGACCGCAGTGGATAGGAGAATATTATGGAAGCTGCTCGGACATACGGCGGTACCGAGAAGATAGTCACTCATCGAATATCTTACGGACGGATACATGTAAAATCGTTGAGCATGGAGGTCACGCTCAAGATGAAATTCGAAGTGAAGACGGTGTTTGACAAGGCTGCGTACTTCGCCCTTCCTCTTCTATGGTCATCGACGGGATCATGAAGGACTGACAACATCTGAAGGCACTCTCGAATACAATGGACAAACTGAGAAACTAGATGGACTTGGACTTTGCACGTGACCTAGCTTTCTTTTCACACACATCCTCAAATGCAGAGCAGACCAACATCTAGCAGAGCCTCAGCCGCAGTAGGCCTCACTAAACAAAGTTGAAAAAGCAAGACCTCCGATACAAAACACAAACTTCTAACCCAATTACACTTGTACGGAGGATATTCTGGAAACGTTGAAACCTTTCATATTTGGGCAGCTCATCGACAAACACGGAGCGTCGATTCGGATTTTGAAGGCGCGGATGGTAAGGCACGGGGCAGCATTTACAGCTGAAAAAACATTGGAACTCAAACAACTGGCAGTCAATATAAAAGTCAAATTCAACACAAATGTGAAGACAGTCCTGTTCGTATGGAGCGAAACGGAGAACTACAAAAAGTACCCTACAGAAAGGTACAAGTATTTAGAAACAACTGCTGCGTAGGATTCTCGGATCTGTTGGGCCAGATACCATCAATCAAAACCTGGTGGGCAGGAATAATCACACTTCCAGTTGCGGGAAGAAGTAGGAAAAGACGCTGGAGAGGATTGGAAACCACTGAGGAAACCATCAACATTGTGTCCCAAGAATAAGCACTGACTTGGACATCCAAAAGGCCACAGAACCAGAGGAAGGCCCAAGCAACATTGCGTCGGGAATGGACACAGACATGAGAGAATGGAACAGCACTTGGGCAAGAGCTATAACTGAAAGCCCAGGCCAGAGTTGGCTGGAGAATGCTGTGGGGCGGTCTATGCTCCACTGTAGTAACAGGCCTTGATTGATTGATTGCTTGTAAAACACCTTGATCTATGTTGACATCACTTCAACCGATCATACTAGTAATCTGAATTTGCCTAAATAGTTTAATTTTAAATATGTTCGATTGTATTATTAATTTACTTACAACCACCAATTTTCATCCTTTCGGTTATTTAGTTAGTTCTCTAGACAAGTAACTTATCCTTAAGTTCCGCAAAGTGCAGAAATTTCAATACTACACATTCGACTATCATAATAACTACTTAGTTTCTATCAACAAGTTTTTGTAAATGGATGCTAACAAACCACCGTGTGACAAGGTTGTATTTGGCTTTGCCGGAGGCACAGCGTAGGGTATCCTTAAAATAGTTTTGTTGCGATAACTATGAATGTAAATTATCTATTTAATTCACGTTATTAATTTTCATAACTAATATTCAACGACTACAACGCATACTAAGAGTTCCTCCAACTAATTAAAATTATACATGTTACATATCATATTCATTCCTGTTATTTGTTGGTGTAAACGTTTTTTCAGCAGGGTTTGTTTTCTTATATATGGATGGGGGTTGCTAACCCCATGGTCCTCACTCAACTTCCTCCTTTGTCCGAACTTGTGATCGCCACAACAACATCCAGGGGGTTTCCTAAGGCTGTTGCTGTGAATGTCTGCCAACGGACCCAGTATCTTACTCAGAGAGCTGTTTTATAGATAACTTGCAGCATTTTGAATATGCCTTTTTGAGTTTCCTCCAAGTTTCATCTCATACAATAGAACTGTTTTCACACAAATGTGAAGACAATTCTGTTGTACGGAGTTAAGACTTGGAGACACAACGAACTCATTCAGAAGATACAATCATTATAAATAGCTTGATCATAGCTACTTTTAGAACTTTCGAAATCACCACCGAAATCACCACCTGAAGTAAGGTCCTTGTTAGCTAGTTATGATTGTAATTTATGTACCTATACGATTGACTTTGTTAGCACCTGTTGAGGGTTTCCGCACAAGGACGAAACAGCTACTAGCATTATTTTCCTAATCTAACACTGGTTGTGTACCATGATTGGTGGTTGGGACAATTTTATGATTTATAGTCAATAATTTTCTCAAAACCCCTACATTTCTTTGATTATTCTCCCTTGGTAATGCTTCCTAGATTTGGCTTTCGTACTAGTTTGACCCACATCTGCAAATTTTATGGGTTTAGGTCCTCATAGACATATTATTCTTCGTTGTTTTCCCAGGTGTACATATGATTATTAAGTTGTTTGGTCATGCAAAAAATTCAGTGTTATACTCAATTTTTATTGTACACAATCTTACTTAAGATTGAGATTAATTCTATAGAATTTTTCTCATGTAGTACTAGTTGAGATGACATAACTATACTTGTCAGTTTGATATCGTGAGTTGGTCTGAATTAGGCAGCCACTGACCCCGAGGAAGTACTTGGCAACTGACTTGTCTTATTAGGTACTCTTTTAGCATACATATCTATATCTTAACAGGGATAGAAAAAACCCCGGTTTTAATGGTCTCTTTGCGACGCTTTATCACTGGACCCACGAGCTTGGATCCAAACCACTGAATATCCTACCCTAATCAATTCGTGTATAATTTTGGGCCATCCGATTAACCGTCTTCTCACTAGACATCCTAAGAATTTTCACGAGTTAATTAAATTTGGGTGTTGCGGTGTTTTCCGAACGTTTCATTTGATTCACGACTAGTATTAGAACAATTATTTGAACGATAAACGAACACGAATGAATTTTGTGTAGAAAACAAATTGTATTAAAAGAGTATCATTAATTTCGTTGGTTTTCCACGTCAAGTCAAAACTAACAAGTTTAGTAGGTAGTCTTTCAATCATCACAGCTCAAATAACACCTTTTTTGGTAAGTAAGCAACATTTATTTTGTATAATACTTTATTAAATAGTATGCCTTGTACACTATTAATTTTCAGAATGCATTTCTCAAAGATGTGCCTTTTTTTTCTAGGTACACTCTGAAAATTATATATTATACTAATATATATAGATTCCACAATAATAAGTTGCTGGTCATACCAAAATGTGCATCGCTTCACATATCATATTTAAACCCCCCCCAAAAATATCCCTCTTTGATGTTGCGAAACAGCAAGACAAAAGTACAAGTTATGCTAAGATAAGTAACTTCGACATAGTCCCAATTATTGACAAAACATCGTACAAATGAAGAGCATTTATGTCTTGTTCATGTCTACGACTTCAAACAGACTGTTTAACTTTTGAAACGATTAAGCTGAGACCATTCATCCTAGACCATCGTTCAAGCATTCTCTAAGAACATCATTTCACAAACCATTTACGGAAGAAACCGGTATAGAACTTGTAAGATTAAAAAGCTGCCTATTTAACAAAGGTATTTTCATAGAAAAGGCAATCGTTCAAGGAAAATGGAGAAAAGAACGATAAAGAACAGCCCTAAGGTACACCAAAACCAACTTTTGTTAATAGATGATAAACGCTTTCCTTTGTACAAAAGCATAGTGTTTCCTACGGAGAAATAGGAATGCAGCCAGTCGATCTCACGTTTCTATGTAAGTGGGTACTCGAGTTTTTTTATTTTCAGGCAACACATGTTACCGCAGCCCCCATGAGGTTTTTCGTTTAGAATAACTGGAGTGCTCACGATAACGTCGTAGATATTTGTTTATAAGGTGTATGAGTAACTCAGGTCTTATTTCGGGACGTGATGACCATTAAAACAATTCATCAAGACGAAAAAGTCCTGTTGAAACAGTCGGTAAAACTTGTAGCCCACCATTTCAAAAGGGCGGCCATAATTGCTATAACCGGTTTATTATCTCCCAATGAATGAAGTTCCAGTGACAGTGTACTTTTTAGTATGCCGACGAAAGCTCACTGGTCACAGGGTGAAAGATATATGCATGCGATAGGCCAAAACAAAAATGTATGTAATCTAGAGATCGTGAATTTTGTATTTCAGTAGAGTCAATCATCACTTTTCATATGTTGGTATAAGCATTAGGCCACCAATGTAATTTAACCTGATGTGTCCTTGATTCCACTTGCTTTAGCCACCATCCAACTCAACAAAACCTTGTGAGCCATACTAACGCCGAGGCAGTTTTCGTTCAGATTTACATATGGCACACAGATCGATCAGTTCGCAGTCTATGAAATCAACAGGAATATCCAACACATAACAATTAATCAAAATGTTTTTATTTTTAATTGCGTGTGCACGCTTGACAAAACAAAAAAATCTCTTATTGCGTCGCAAGGTAATATCCGCCGATGTTCCTGGGACTGGTCGCCCTGTATCATTTTTGGGGTTTTTGAAAATGCCTCCTCACTAAATTCACTGAGTGTGTCGTGACATTATTTCCCATGAACTAATTAGTTTCAAATCAAGCATTAAACTTTGCAACTGATTTAAACACATCCGTATGTTTGGGGTTTGTCAAACTTATATCACAATTCTGATATTTACGTGTGTTGGCTATGTTGCATCTTCACAGAAATCTAGTCACCAATATATTTTCAAATGTTGGATCTTTGATGATCCTACCTAGTTGCGTGTGATTTTGTATTCACATTGAACTATCATTATGAACTATTTGTGTTGAATCTTTTAAAGTTCACCTCACAGTTGATGATTTTCTTTTATTCATCACTCTCTGTTATTTTATTGATAATAAACCAAAACAGCTAATAAAGAACAGCTCTGCGATCCTCTTACTGACTACTTTACCTTAACGTCCATCACCCGAACCCTAAAAATAATCCCACAGAAACACTCATCACAGTTCAATTCCGCTCTTAATAAATTACCTAGCACCCCCTCCAAACAAGTGTATCCTAAATTCGACAAGATTTTGATGCTATTGTGTACCACGTCTCAGTAAGCATGATATATAGAAAAACAATTTTTTTAAAATTTTTGGTTGTGGTAAATTTAATAAGGTTTGGGAAGGGGGATTAACGAAAGATTTTATTAAGGTTTTTACTGGTTTATCTTTGTTCATCACCTTTTTATCTTACTACTGGACAACAAAACTATAGTAGTATTCTAATCCATAATCGAAAACTTATCTGAACTTAACAGGAGCCGAGTCCAGAATACCGTTTACTTCATTCAGAGATGAGGATATCATCAGAAAATTTTTTTTTTTTTTTTTTTGTTTTGTTTTTTTTAATTACATCAAGGACGGGTCTGGAGTAATCACATTATTTCAATGTTTCATAAGAAATCTAAATCAGATATTGATTGTTATTGACAACTATCTCTTCATTGTTCCTGGGTTATCAAAGTTTATTAGCATACGTTTTCACGAACTTAGTGTGGATCCTCCCAGTGTAGTAATTGAAGTCAAAAATTGAACGAAAATTAGAACATACTCTTTATTTTAAATTTCAACTGGGTTCATGGGGACAACTTGCTAGGCAGAAAATATTTTTATGTTATAATAAGAGCCTTCCTTTAGTAGTATCTGGATATAATAATGCATCTCATTATGGAAACCTGAAGTGTCCCAAATTACCCTTTAACACATCAACTTTTATAATTAAACACTCTTTTTTGGTGTGTGTACGCTAAAAGTGGCGTTTGTAAAACCCTCCTCTTTTTGGTCTTCTTGAAAGCGTGGGCTTTGTTGGATTATTAGGTCCCCAAAATTCATCTTGTTCTTCCGATCGCTTCTTTATTTTATTGCTTCATTGCCTTAATAGTATATATATGGTGAAGTCAACTGATGTTTTTATTATTGGTAAATGTTCCCTTCGATAGCTTGCGGATTTGTACTCTTCTGACGTCATTGCCTACACTGGGCTGTCGTTGCATAAACGTCTGCTAAAATATATTCCTTCCTCTTCAACGTTCTTCTGCCGTTTCCAGGCGTGCCGGGAAATCATAAATGAGAATTTTTCAATATATGATGCTTTCGTATACAAAACGGTAATTGTGGCGCTCAATGCAAGGCTACGAAATCATATGTAAAATATCAACAACAACCCAATGAACAACCAAAAAACCTTAAGAGGTATTTCTTTAAACACACAAAAACACGTGTAGAATGCAAAGTGAAAAAAATCTTTATTTGTTTACTATTATTTGGTTAAAAGATATTTCGCAATCGTAGGAGTGTGGAATTACGAAGAGAAATCACTAGATGGAATATTCGTTGTTCAAGCGTTTCGAAAAAATCGCAACATTTCTACCAGAGTGTAGCTCTCAGCGGTATAGACTCTTCAGAGTTCTCTCTTACTTGTTGGTCCGTTGCGTGAAGGCGTGGGTGACTTACCTTCATGGTCAATTCAGGGGTGTTGGTCGCGAGTTCCGACCTCAACAGATTTGTTTGGCTTTTAGTTAGGCTTTTTGAGCAGTCATTGCTGACATTCTCCTCTGGCCATTCTTGTCGATCGTTAGGTATGTGCTTCCTCGTTTCAGCTCTTGTATTAACCCTTCGTAATTTTGCGTTGAGAGGTGTGGCGTAAGGCATCACGACGTGCAAGAGACGCATGTACCCTATTTTAATAAGGCATGTTGATAAAAGAATCCGTCACTGTTTTCGGTTTGGACTGGCTTTAACTGGAACGCTATCATTTGTAACCCAGTTACGTAGGAGTAGATCCTGGTTGTCAATATGGGACCGGTTTCCACAAACTCCCTGTTAGTCGAAGAGATCGTTTGAATATACTACTTCACAAACACTACTTACCCGTAACGTCGTTTCCCAACGTCTCTTCGCGCTTTGCCATAGTGTTGTGGTGCCACCCCAATAGTGTTTTTTTTACTCGTTCGAGTAGATATGAAGTTTGCTCTCCGTGAAGAACATCGGTGACGATGTCGAAAAAAGAGATAGGGTTAGTCCAAATTTTGCCACCACGCCCACAAATCGTGTTTGTTGGTAGCATGAGGTTTGTCTCGATAACCTCATGTTGGCAAGTTTCCTGATGACCGTCAGACTTCCATTAGCAAATGAAGTTATTCATCACCTAGAGATTATCAATCAATTGTTACCCTGGACTGCTTGCACTTGTTTTGGCAGTTTTGATAGAAAGAGAGTTGAACGTAAGAGACCATTCGTGGAATTTGCCTTGGCCGTCGCGTTTCCTCATGCGCGACAACATTTTCGTTACTGAACTGCTCCCAATCTTCATGATGTGAAACACCTCATCAAGACGTTGTCCTGTCGGAGAAGTCTCCGATCGAATTCGGAATTACTCTTTTTGGGCTGGTCATAAGATTCTAGGCAGTCCGGGCTAAAATAAACTTATTGACGTACCTGATCAGCTAATTCAGAAGTACCTGTTGATTCAAACCCATGGATCTGTCCACGCCGTAGTCTCCTCGAAAATCGGCTATTTGTAGCACTAAGCTTGTATATTTTCTGCCAAAAACGAATGGGTCTGCCAGTTGTGAAGGAGGGATTTTTTGATCGTAATAGTTAGAGGAGTTTGATTCAGTTATCATTAAAGTAACAATATATACGAATACAAAAGTGCTGCGAGGGGGGGAAAAAAAAAAATATGCCAAAGAAATAATTACAACCAAAATATCCTGTCAGTAACTATAACAGGAACGGAACTCACAGTTATGATCGTGTCCCTATCACGTCTTGCTTTACCACTGTAGTGCAGGCCAGTATATAAACTGTGTTAACGCTTTTCTTATCATCAGAGCACGTCAAAACCCATTCGTACGAATCAGAACAAATAAGATGGCAATGAACGGATGGAATAAGTTATATGCTTGATCGTGAATAGAGGCGTTAGTTGGCAATGAACGTCCTAGGCTGGCAAATTAATGAAGGTACTTCCGCACGGGTGTCGTGATCAGATTTGAGGCGTGACTGAGCGCCTTCAACACCCGTCGTAGTACCCGGTAAAACGAACATGATCAGCAGCATATCGAGAACTCTATTCAGTTTCAGTTTTTATTTTGGGATTTTTTTACCTGCCATATAATGTGTTGAAAGACCTGTCACGTGGCCTAGTCCCGCCGGTTAAACTCGCTCAACTGTCTTGACATACTTAATAAGATAGGGCGACAGCGACTCGTGCTAGTTCGCATTATCCAAGATGGAATCTCATTTATGTGGGTTTGCAAGCTCGAACACATCATCAGTCAAAAATTTTCATTCTCTGCGAGATCCATATATTCGAAACACCAACGTATGATTCGCGTTGCAGTATGACAGTGGTTTTCCTGCTCTGACTTATAACTCCTTACCTCCTAAATCCTTAATTACTTCACTTGTTGCGTGGGAGTCAATTGCTAAGGCGTATGGTAGGCGTTATAATTCGGCCATAGGATAAGCGATTTATTACGGAACTAATCTCTGAACCCCCCCCCCACCCAACTTTGAGGATTTAGGTTGATCTGTGAACGCAGATTGAAGATCACACCGGTAGATATGGCTGCCCCGCTTTTCTAATTTTGCTCGGCGAATAAAGTATTGATGATCTTTAGTTGCTTGTTATTGACAACATAAAGGTATGAATAAAAGATGGCGCAAATTGTACCTTTGTGAACTTTTACAACTCAGTACTCTGGTCTTTTATTCCGGGGTTTTTGTTCACTCGAATTTCTTTCTTTATCTAACTTGGAATAAACCTATTATCCCGAAGATTGATAGTTTCCATATAAGACCCCGCGACAAGGGACAATTTATAAAATGTCTTGCTGGTTGGTAGTACTACATCAACATATAGTTTTTTTATTACAACTTCTGATCAGTCTTTCCTTGCAGATCTAAGTCAGTACGACAAAATGGCGCTACGAAACCCATGGTTTACTTTTTAGAGTCCGTACGTTTTATGACTCTACAGATTAGCATTTGTTCACGGAATATTTCCCCTAAAATTTTCAATTAATTATGTATTTATTAATTTAATTTTAATCCATGCTACTGCATTTAACAAGAGCGTTGTGAAGAAAACCATTTGGGCTTCAGTCCGTTTTGAGTCATAGTAATTCAATAACCAAATAGCGAAGTAGTATTAAGAGTCTAAACGCTTATGTGATGTAGGATGTGCAGGACAAAATCAAATAAAAAGAAGAAAGAAAATTCTAAAGAGTTCAATTGCGTAGTCGAGCTTAGACTTTTTTTTTTTTTTTTTGCATATAAGGGTGGTTAGCCAACTAATAAACCCAATAGAATTAAAGTTCAAGGTTTATCAAATTTTAGAATTCGGTTTATAAGTGATGACAGAAGAAGATAATATAATGATAAAGTCGATTGAACAGAGCGAAAATATGCACTAATACCATGTAAAAATATAGAGAATTATAGTACTGGAGAGATTCAAAAAAAAAAACAGTTGCAATTAACTTGTGAATGAACTTGTGAGTTTTCAACTCGGTGAATATTGAATGTGATGGATAATAATACATAAAAGGTAGAGACGATATAATAATACTGCTAGTAACATAATAGTATAAATTAGAACAGTAATAGTTATATACTAATAAAAGTAGATTTTGAACGGATGAAAGTATGCACTATACCCATATAAACTACTTAGATAGTTATATTATGGAGGGTCATACAGTGCAATAACAGTGTGATAAAATTGTGAATTTTCACTCAAGTGATATTAAAGGGGTGAAATTTCTGAATTAAAGAAGTGTGCTTGTGTGTGTTACATTATAATTATATGGTGTTGAAAACATCATGGGATAATTCATTATGAATTCAATGTGTACTAGTCTATTGGACCACTAGTTATAAATAAATTTAATTCCAATTAACACTTTGTACTAATGAACCCAACTAATTACAAGGTCCAATTGTAATCGAAATAGTGAATTATTTTTTTATAAGGTGATGATACTAAGATGGATCAGATTAGTTATCAGTGTAACAATTATGAGTTTGCGCAGAAGTGAACTAAGGTGTATGCGTGGTAGTTCGGGACAATATTAAAATATGCATTGTTAAGTTATGAACACCGCCTCTTTAGACCCCCTTTTCGTCGCCGACTACTACATAACTTAATATTCTTCTATAAAGTAATCAAACGATATCATTCCGGCTTTCCTCTCCCCAAGTGGCACCAAATGCCTAATACGACTTCGGAACTACGAAGCAACATTACTTTTTAGACAAATACCAAACCCAACATCGTGCTGTAAGTTCTTTAGTCGTATCCTACAAGTCAAACCTCTGGAAATACCACAAAATATTCCGCACTACCAATCTATCCTAATATTCAAACGCCCTGAGCTCCCAATATCTAAAATCAAAATACTTGTACCAAAATCTTCGACGCCTTACCACTAAACTCGAATAAGTAAACAATTGCTTATTAGGTACCTAAAACTGCTAACACTCAAATCGTGGTACGTCGTCGTAATAAAACAAAAAAAACATAAAAACGTAAGAAGCTATAGTTTTGAAACTGATTATTTTGATATCCACTAATCAAATTTATTTATTTATTTCTATCGCATAATCTATGTCACCGTCTTCCCGCGTCTATGGTCTTAACTGGCCAAGAAACTGATCTCCTTTTAAGTGCTTACTCCAAACCTGGCCTGGAAACGCAATCATGCACCAACACTCACTCACCGCTCAAGACCGTCCACACAAATTGCTGGCTGCCTTATCAAACTTCAAAATACCAGCCTATCCTTTCTCTGGATAGTCTCTCTCCATTGGTTCGTCCTGCTCTCCTCCACTACTCCCTGAGATTACGCACCAGGCAAAAAGCGTGCGTTTTTTACTGGAAGTGTTCTTAATACAAATATACCTCTGGTACTGCAGTACTGCAAACCGTGAAGCTAGCTACCGTTGGCTTCCTAATTAATTAATACCTTTGTCTATCCGTCAACTCCATAACCATAACCTACTAAAACTCTGTTACGATTATGCCATACATCCTGATCATGCTTAAACTGGTAGTCTCTCATGTCCAAATTGTTACTTGATATAAATTATTATTAATCCTGAGTACTGTGTATTTATGAATGCATCTTGATATATGTTAATAAAACTTGTTTTATGGAGCTGGGACCATGTTATATATATATTTCAGTTATTTCAGGGAGTTGAGGAGGTTGCAGTAGACCTTCACCTGAGGGTATCTTGAAGTAGTGTTTTGAACGCGGCTAACACCCTGCTGCAACGAATGTGCTTGGAAAGTTTTCATTCTATAAAGTAGTCCGCATATGTCATTGTGATAAAGCTCTGGCGTAGCTGATTGCGACATCGCTGGAATAGTAATAATGTTTTACTTATTACGTAGGTTATGTGTGGAGGTGTCGATGATGGGCTTGTGATGTCCGACGCGTAATTTTGCGCCACTATAGGAATGCCGGTACCATGAGGGTAAGGTTAGTTTCAAGCGTCGGAGCCAAAGGGTTCTAGCTTTAGTTGATGGCATCGTTGTTTGATAATTTTGTGTACTGTAGTCCCCTAATAAGCTCTTCGTAAATGCTTCGTTGAATTTGCTCGATTTTCATCAAATCTAGGCGTCTACAGTTGCTGTAGAGTAGACAACCGGAGTCAATATTTGGACGAACCACGTTGTGTATAGTACTATTTTTGAGTTAAATTGAGAAAATTTTTCTTAGTCAACCAGTTTTACTTCCTCTCGCTTTGGAAGCTTTGACATGTCAACATGCCCCGAGAATTTATGCTATCAGTATATCTGAGCCCCAAATCTTGAGCGAACGCTTAGAGGTTTTTTTTATTTGCATTTTTGCATGTTGGGACTGAGGTTCCATCTGCGACCCAGTGGAAATGTATCCACTTTTGTGCACTTTTAGTGGAATTGCCATATTTTGGTCCATTTGATAAGTTATCAATTTCCTTTTATTATTTTTATAATATGTGTTTTTAGGTTGTAGTGGGTGGGACTAAATAGGCAACCTTTAGATCATCTGCAAGAGGAATATTTACCTGCACAAATTGCTGGCACACATCATTGTTGGAGAAGAAAGAGCAATGGTTCACTTACGCTTCCTTGTCCAACCTCTGCTGGATACATTACTGGCTTTGAGTAGCTAGATCCGATCCTTACAATTTGGCGGCGCCCTGGGGACTTATTTAAACCAACTAACGTGGGATTTCGTATGCCATAGGAGTGTAGTTTTTTTGGAGAGGATAAGTTTGTGGTGGACACAGTCTAATGCTTTAATTAACTGACGTCAAATAAGTATACTAGTTTAGAAACCTTTGTCTTTCTGACGTGTTATATATGACGAATTCAAGTGGGTGTAGCACAAGAGCGTTTTTTTCCATGAACCCATGTGAGATGGATGATCATGTCTTCCGAAAGTAAGCATGAATGACAATTTGTTTAAGAATGACTTTCGCTCCAGGATTCTGACAGCACGGATGTCGTATTATTGGCCTGTAGTTTCCATAGCGTTGCGTGATCCGCTTTTGAATCGCAGATTAATGAAGCGATGTTTTCCATAGGATTGATAATGTCCTTTGTCCATAGATAAAGTAAAAAGTTTCAGGCAGAGAGTGGTAAATCTTTTCCACCATGATCGCAGTGAAGGGAAGCAGGAATGCCCCAGCGCATTGTCTTAGATAGTTTTTAGCGTGGCCATGACTCTCTTTATATTGTGCTGGTAATTCAACTGTAGAGAGACACTTAGATGTCATCAGATAGGTGTTTTGCGGTGGCTCCCGGTTCTTGTGGACACAAGCTGAGGAAAGTAGCACTATTGTTCTCTAAGGAAAGCTGGGCTTCGTCGTCAATACTGTCTTTTGTGATGAGAATAGTTTGGAGTTTTAGTTTTTATCAAGGCGAGATTTAAATAGCTTGATCATTGAGGAATTGGGTTGATGCTATTCAACGCTTTGTTTCCATATGGAGTAAGTATTTGTGCTGAGCACTGTCAAGCTTTCGACTATTTTTGAATACTTATATAATGATTTTATTCATGATGCTTGTAAGTATCGAAGCCTCAGGTGTCTCACTTTGTCCTTCTCCTAGACATTTCACGGGATATGTGAGCGCGCATTGTTAATATCCGACACTCGTTTCTACCGGTATGGGCTGTGCAGTCTAGCAACTGATCGGAGTGATGTAGAGACTGAGTATGGCTGTGTCGATGTTTCCCAGTTAGTGAGATTTTTTTTTAAAGTGAGTCCCATCTTTATCATCGCATGAGTTTCCTCTATAGGCTTCCAACGGTTCATTGGTGCACCTTCGATATTTTATTTTTTTAAGTCATTCGGTTAGATATTTGGGTTGTTTAATTAAACTGCTTATTACTACTTTATTGGTCGCATTGTGAATTCTGAGCTGAATTAACGGAGGTTGGGTTAGGTAATAGTAAAAAGGAGTCAAAGTGTATTGTTGCCTGCCCATAGTTGGGATTTGAACCTGTTGTGTCCAGCCACTGAATTCTATCACCTAATCCACTTTTGAGATCGTTGTGAAGTGTGTGGCAACATCCGTCGATGTCGGCAAATTAAGTCTCCCCTGATTGTGTTTGGACAGCACGTTGGGGTTGGGGTTGCTGTGAGGCCAAGAAGAACAGAGTGCTTAGATTTTTGTCATAGATTCTGTCTGCGTTGGGTGGTCTGTATCTACAGCCTCAAGTATCCTATATCCTACAATATCAATGCTTAACCTGGCATGCGCTCATGTACACAATGATACTTGCGAATAAAACTTTATTTATTTTATTATTTTGATGGCCAATGGCTATACTTAACCCATTGTGAATCCCCTGTGTCATCTAGTCGTTCGTTATTGAACCTGTAGCAACATAGCTTGACTAGTTAAAAGATCACTTCAAAACTTAATCATACGCCAAAACAATTAGGCTCCCGTATCATTTATTCCTTATTTTGCATAGGGAGTATATCCTATTAGCTATCTTGAACGTTGAGATTTATGTGTTTGGTGACGACTATAAAACCCGGCTCCACTGTCCTCCTGCCCACGCTGATTGAATAAAACCTATTCCCAGAATACTCTGGATTCTTCTTGTGTCACTAAAACTGGAATATCAGGCGTTAACTGTGACCCTGTGTTGAATAAAATATTTCATTGCTGGTTGTTTCATAAGGATCACTTTTTCTTTTTATATTCAGTCATAAAAATAAGCCTTCTGATTTGCAATAGTTAGATTACGTTATATATATTTTTTATATAACATAAGTATTTATTTTTATCACTCATTATTTTTCTGCCCTCATTACGTTATCATATTGTTCATATAACATGGCAGACTTAGTCCAACGAAAAGCCTAGCGATAAGTCATCGTTAGAATAGACAAAACCGTTATGCCTACGAATACCTAATCCCATAATTTCGTCGTAGTGACCGCCGCGTTGTGGTTTGCTCCACTAGCGCATTATTTCACGATACACATATTAATCTGAAGGAGTTCCTATCCAAGAATGATGTTCATCCTAAAAACTACCCGCTTCGTAGCCAAAGAAGTTCGCGACTTGATTTTAATCCGCCGACCCCACAACCAGACCCATCCTAAGAGAGAAATAATCGTCTGTCATTAATCAGAATGGCAAAGAATCCAAAGACTCTTCACCAAAGACTCTTCCAAGGGGAACATTAGGCGATAGGTCCACCGTCACAATTTTTGCTTCATCTCCAAGCCTTAGTAGGCGACAACACAGTGGGGAAGCAGTCCTTGAAACAAGGAGGATACACGCTCTTCCCATGCTACGTCCCAACACTGTTGGAGGCCCAGAGCCGACACTTTTTTCTCTCACTTAGCACGTATTGCAGATAGAATAATGGAAAGGGTTCCCCCAACTGGCATCAAGCATGATCCCTATACTAAAACAGAATAACCGGCCAAATGACCCAGTCTAGCACACTCTTGCGAGTGTTAAAAGTCTCCCGAGGCTGTCCGCAACTTGCAGTGGGTCATAAAGACAAACCATTCACCAACCACAACGGACCGAGATTCGTGTCACGGAACAGGTTACAAAGGTCCAAACAATCTGGACAATTTTGCTGGTATCACTGGAAATTTGGTGCTCAATCGACCACATGCAGTCAACCATGTCCTGCCCAAAACAGACCCTGAAGAATATGAGAAACACTAACCCCTCCCCAGGTCGCAACGACTGACGCGGGGTGCCTAAACAGTCACTTATTTTACGTTAGAGATAAGAATTCAGGCTTGAACTTCTTGGTGGATTCTGTCCTGCCTTAGTATCATTCCTAATAACAAAACCGAGCTGGGTCGAGAAACTTCCTCAGTCACACTTCAAGCTGCTAATAAAACTAAAATCGCGACGTTTGGGCCATAAACAATGCACTCGATTGGGGTTTAGAAGACACTTCCCCGGGATTTTCACTGTAGCCGATTTAGATCTGCAATACTAGAATGGATTTCTTAGAGAGATAGTAATTTCTAGTTTGACCAAATATAACACGTTTGAACATTAAAGAACTTCGAAATATACAAAAGGTAAAGAAGTCCGTATCACTTCTCTAAATTTAATCCAAACTCCGCCAGTAACAACGGCAAAGTTCAGGTATCCCCCTTTTTTCCCCCCCCCGCAGAATTTCCTGAGTTAACGACCCAAACCCTCAACCATCAAAAGTACGTTAAAAGTATGTCTGCAATCAAACGGAAGGGCACCTGCTTTCGCTAAACCCAGGAGACTAGCACCCGATAACTCAAATTAGCTAGAGCCGGTTCGATTACATGCGACAGCTTGGTCATAATAACGTCCATCTTTATAGTCCTGGGCAATCGGGGCCGGTTCTTCATTATATGGGTCCCCAATAAAAATAACGACGATTGGAAACCGTGCGGTGATTACAGAGCCTCAATCGTCCAACAGTCCCAAGACAGGTACCCGAACCCCTATTCACAAGATTTCACACAAATTGCTTACAGGTGTAGAGAGCGTCACTAAAAATCGCTTAGTCAGGGCATACCACAATATCCCAGTAGCTGAGGAAGATATTCCGAAAACAGCTATCACAACACCTTTTGGATTATTCGAGTTTGTACGCATCGCCATTCGGCCTACGGAACGCGGCACAAAACATTTCAAAGGTTTATGGATAATTTACCTTCGAGATATGCCCTTTTGCTCAAAGGGTATATAGCGCCTATTAATTGGCTAGCCGACTTAAAAATCACACGAACACATGTGATAGCAATACTTGTAGACTACCTAAACGAAAATGGCATGAACATACACCAAAGTAAATGCGTTTTTGGTGTTGAACTTGGAATTCCTCGGACATACCATAAGCCCCTTGATGAATACACCAATGACAACAAGAGGTGGATACCATTAAACAATATCCATCCAAGCTCCATAACACAACCTTAGAAGTTTTTCTCGGTTTAATAAACTTTTATCGCAGATTTATAAACTCCGTGTGTGCACAACTAATGCAACCATTAACGGATTGCGGCTTAAAGGAAAACCGAAAGCGTTTCAAGTTGACCTCTGAGGCCGTCGAGCTATAACCAATTAACGCATAAACTTGCTCAAGTCAGCTCATTAACGGTACCCGACTTCTCACAACCCACTTGCCATATGGTAGAATGCCCGTCATCAGCCAAGCCGTAGGCTGTTTACTTTAATCACTAGTTAAAAACACCTTGAAACCAATCGCATTCTTCTCAAAAAAACTCGCCCACAGAGGACGAATATTCTACCTTTTTTTTTGGTATAGAACTCCTCGCAATCTAACTAACCATCAAACACTTCCGGCACATCAGAGGCAGAGAATTCACTAGTTTATACTGACTCATAAACCGCTAACACCCATTAAGAGCGAAAACTGATAATACTCGCCTCGAGAAGTCCGACACCTTGACTACATATGCACAGGTCCTAGTGATTCCAACACGTAAAAGGTGAAGACCACTCAGGCGGGCAGAAGCATTATCTCGATTAGAAATGAATATAATACAACATCCTGTCAGTAGACTTCGAGATTTAAGAGACAGTCAAGAAAGCTGATCAAGAATTCTAAACTTCTGTCACCTAAATGCTCTACAGCCTAAAACTGAAACAGCTGCCATCACCTAAAGGAAGGTGTCCTGATTTACTGTGACACGACGAAAGCGGTCCCTCGACTTTCGTTCCCAAAAAATATGCGGCGGTTTATATGTAATAACTTTCATTTTCAGTGTCTCACCCTGGCGTGAAATCTTCGACTAAATTATCCCGCCAATACATATGTCCAATCTTCAGAAAGATGTACATAATGGGTCAGAGAATGTTCGGCGTGTCAACAATCAAAAGTTAGCCGACACAACAATTCACCCATCGGAGTTTTTCCCCCAACCGGATTGCACGTTTCGCCAGTACCTATCGACTTAGTGGGCCCTTACCGCGTTCGACTGGCTTTACCCGTAACCTGTTTACATGTATAGATAGGTTACGAAGGTTTCCCTAGAGGCACGTCCGATCGCGGACATCCCAGCCGAAACAGTAGCCAAAGTCCCTTTATAACAAAACTGGGTGACCATTTTCGGTACACCGGTTACAATAACGACAGACAGAGGGGCTCAATTTCGAATCTGAATTAATTTCAGTAACCTGCTAAACTCCTAGGCTCAAACAGAATTCGCTGTACGTCGTAAGCATCCTCACAGCAAACGGGATGGTAGAAACGGTTTCCATCGTCAACTAAAGGCCACCTCTTTATGTCACTCAAACCCCAGTCAGTGGACAGAATTCCTACCATTAGTTTATGTGGGAATACGAACAGCTGTCAAAACTGACTCACAATGTTCACGGCAGAACTAGTTTTTGGGAAAGCCCCCTGCGAGACTTCCCGGTGAGTTGCTTCTCCCATCACACCAACAGTAAAACGCTCGACTATAGGAACTTCACTGCGACAAACTGCGGGACAAAGTCTAAGCTTGAAACCATGAATACTCGTGAACATCACGAGCCGACATTTGTACCTAAGAATCTTTAAGCAGTTTCTCGCACGTCTGGATAAGATGTGACACAGTAAAAGCCCCTTAAGCCCTCCTTTTGAAGGTCCATTTAAAGTTATTTCAAGAAAACTGTATTTTGTAGTACAAAAACAAGGAAACACTGACTCAGTAAGTATTGATAGGCTAAACCGGCCTACCTAGATAATGAACCACCATACGTGTTATTAGACCGGTTATCTAATCAAATAACACTGAATCAGCCCTATAAGAACATAAAGGCTACAAAGGTACTAAAAAGCTTAGTTGGGCTAATCCGATTATCAGGCGGAGGATGGCCCAGCTATAGTGTTTCGGCAGAAAAAAAAATAATAATAATAATATAATAATAATCACGTAACTCCTGAAATTTTTTTTTTTTTTTTTTTTCGAGTTAGGAAATATTGAAAATAATAAATTAAAAGTAAACATAAAATAAAACAAAACAAAAAGCAATAATTCTTTTTGTCCTAAGTTGACAAACGTTATCGGAATACTAGAACCCTATTTTACCCACTTCTCCCCGGACCTTATCGTTTTGATTGGAACGGTAGTCTTTTGTTTTTTTTAATTAAATACTGCATACTGTAAACTAATTCTAACAAACACTTGGCGAACAGTATAATTCCGTAAACCTGTTCCAACTGAGGTAAGTGTTGTGAGCATGTTTTGCCTGCAGACTACTCTTTTTTCTAGATTTCTCAATTATCAGTTTATGATTTGCCATAAATCACCAATGACTTCAAGTCATGTATACACTTTTCCATAACATAAAAAAAAAAAATCCAGTACCAACTGTTACGACCAGTCATAAAAGGGGGCCGTCACATGTTCACGGTTGACCTGACTTCTGACAATTAATAAACGCACTTATATATATATGCTTGTTTTTCCCTTCTTCAAAAAAAAAAAAAATTTTTAAAATACGTTTTGCGTACCCAGATCTAACACCCTTGTTTATGTTCTTTCAGATGCCAAGCCGTCCCGTAAACCACCACTTACGTAGAACGAACACTTATCAATTGTCACTATATATATATAATATTGTACTTTAAATTTTTTAATGCCGACACTTGGAGCAATTCTTTAGCGTGTGTGGTTGATTTTCCATCGTTTTTTGTTTTGTTCTAAAGTAGATTCTTCTTTAATTTTTTTTTTTTTTTTTTTTTTTTTTTTTTTTTTTTTTACTTGAGGCGACTCGAGATCAGGTGAGTAAAAACCCTGATTGCCGGACAGAGCATGGGAACATGCCCTCACCAACAGGGTGTTGGGTAGGCCCGCCGCGGTATTTCCTCCGATATTCCTACTTTATGTTTCCTGCCCTCTACTTTTTCAGCTCCAGTCACTGTTAGAAGATCAAGTTCACCAGTCATTCTGAACTAAAGCTACATCTACAAAACGGAGATGATTTTTTGGTATGTTGATCGAACCACGTTCCTACGGAAGTCGCTTCTTGGAGGGGAGCAATGTGCAACA
>JALJAT010000318.1:0-20988 GCA_034768735.1 Schistosoma mekongi | reverse complement strand
TATGGTTTGCTGGCTTAATAGACCAATTAAATACATTAAATAAACTTTATTGTCTTGCAGGATGTGCCATCATTATCTGCCAGTATTACCATGAATTTACGAATGATGCCATACGTGAAGGCTCTGAACGTAAAACTATATGTAAACAGCTGACGCAATAATCCACATTCGTTATTTATGATGATATAAACGATCCAACGAAATTAGTTTACACCTTCAATAGGGCTCAAGCAAACATCCGATTTTATTTGTATGCCAAGAGTCACAATATATTCAGATTCAGAGTCCTAGGCAGTGTTTAATGAGGTGGCTCTTGATTGTCTGGAAGAATTTAGCCAGCGGAACATGCACTATGACCATGATGTGACTGACCTGGAAAAAGGTGACAGATTAACAACGTGTCTGGACAACCATAGCATATCCCAGAGATATTGATAGCAACAACAAGTACCAACGAATGAGAGGCGAAACAAAGCCTTTAAGAGAATGAAAAATGACATTTTTTATATATCATATACTAGATTAAACAGTGACACAAGATACAAAATATATTGAAGAATGGGTTAGGTGATTTGTAATGGAAGTCAAAATAATCCGGTCATTATGTGATTACAAAAACTCGGGAAGAAAAACGGATATAAAAACAGTTAATGAGGCTATGCAAATCATAAACTTTATGCAATACGAATGGCACACTTACACAGAAACAGTGTAATAGTAGAGGTCTCAATGCTATGGAGAATAGACACTACAGATTGTGACTTAACATAAAGTATATGCTAACTGATGCAAACTAGCTAATAAACGACACATCTAATAACAGTGCTAAATTAAAGTGTTTGCCAAAGCAGTCTTATTTCTAGGTTTTGCACATTCACACCAAATGAATGATGCTTTCGATTGATGAAATAATTTTTATCTTGTATCTATACCCTGATTGCTAAATTCGATAATGCCATCAAATATTGGGCAATTAGAGAGTAGGGTGGTTGGAGCAATGGGTGTTTGTAACATATGCGACATACCACTTGTGTTTACCCTACTTACACACTTCCTTTCCATTATTCAAAGTTAATAAACAATTTGTAGTTCCAAAAAACTTTGTTATTACACTTTAGTTGTTATATTAATTATAACTGAAATCAGACTTAACTTTTAAGAATGATACCATTTTTTTGACGTATTCAGTACAAAATCATCAAACCATAAAAAGAAACTTCATTTTGTGAAAGTTATATACCTTTTGTAACACGTCTATACGAATTTCCGGAATATATCAAATTAACACCGAGAAGATGTACCCCAGATGCCACTTTAGGTGCTCAAGCGATGAACACCTAACCTCTGTATCATGGATCGCCTCGATCAGAATTACAACTTCTCATATATGATATATAGTGAGTTATGCTCTTTGGGCGGAATCTCGGACTGCTACACAGTACTGCTGAAGTTTTCCAAACTTAAACGAAAGCGGCTTTCAGTGCTCCCTAATTTTCACTAGTATTCTGCCATCACAATCTTTGTTGAGTTCAAATCAAATAAATACCAACTCCACAAGAAAGACCACTCTCAGTTTGTTTATATAAGCAGATATCGAATGAGAATTATTCTATTCACTTGTAGGTATCATTCCAAAAGTAACTTAAACATTGGTTTGTTACTGAGCTTATTTACAATTATATTCTTTCATATATGATGCCTATACTTGGTGCTCATGTACCGGGAATCCATTCGTTATTCTTTGAAAGAAAAACCTATTATATAGTGGTCAAAGTTTTCATTATCTAATGTATCTATACAATCCCCAGTTGTGTAAAACATAATGTACATAGTAACGTGGAACAATCAATTAAACCTAAAACACAAAGACTAACCCGGCTGATCAGTCAACGTTATGGTTTGACAACGATGTATGAATATGAGGCACTTTATGTGGGACGGAAATTGGGTGGTACAATAATCAATCAGTCAATCATCTGTTATCCAAGTGAGCATAGACCGCCCCCACATTCTACGCCAACTCTGTCCTGGCTTTCCGTTCTAGCTTTCCCAAGTGCTGTTCATTCTCTTCCTGTCTGTTTCCAATTCCCGACGCAATGTGTTCTTGGGTCTTCCTCGGTTGCGGTGGCCTTTGGATTCCAAGTCAGTGCTTGTCTTGTACCACAGTTTGATGGTTTCCCTCGTGTGTGTCCATTCACTCCATCGTCTTTTTCATAATTTCCTTCCTCAACTGGAAGTTCTTCTTCTCTGCCACAACAGGTTGTTTGTTGATGGTACCTGGCCAACTATCCGAAGAATCCTACGCAGACAGTTGTTTTATAAATACTGTAACTTCTGTAGGCTCCTTTTTGTAGTTCTCCAAGTTTCACAGCTCCATACAACATAACTGACTGTCCTTCACATTGGTGTTGAAAATTTTGACTTTTCTATTGACTGACAGTTGTTTTTGAGTTCCAGATGTTTTTTCAGCTGTAAAATGCTGGCCCGGCCTTACCAATCCGCGCCCTTCACATCCGAATCAGACCCCTCCCCTGGTTTTTCGAGATGCTTGCCCAAATTTTTTTTTAAACGGTTTCAACTCTTCCAGATTTCTCCGTCAAGTGTAATTGGGTTAGTGTTTGCTGTTTGTACTCGGAGGAGTTGCTTTTTCCCTTTTGTGTCTTTTGAGCCTATCTGCTGTAATAGAGGCTGCGCTTTTGTTTGTCTTCTCTGCATTTGTGATGTGTTAGAAAGAAGAGCTAGGTCATGCTGCAAAGTCCCGTCATCTAGGTTCGGTCGAGTTGGTTATGTCCTTGTAATTCCAAGAGTGCCTTGAGAGTTGCAGTCTTCATGATCCAGTCTATGAACTCAGTAGATATAAGAGGAACTGGCGATCGTAAGCAGGCCTGTCTGACACACCACGGTCTCCTACTCACTTGTTTTCGAAGAATCTGTGATCTTACCTCCATGTCAAACGATTTTACAATGTATCCGTCGTAAGTAAGAATTTCGTATGATTTGACTATCTCTCGGGTACGCCGTAATTTCGTCGAAGGCTCCATAACTGTTTCTCCTACCACGCTGTCGAATGCTTTTTTCAAGCGATGAGTTTGATGTAAAGCTTGGTGAATTTCTTCAACTGATTGTTCAACGAAAAAATGAACCGTAGAGTACGATTTGGATCGGTACATGATCGATCTTTAACGAATCCGCCTGGTTGATCTCGGAGTGTGGCCGTCGACTTGTTCCTTTAATCTGTTCCACTAACACTCGTGAAAGACCTTTCCCTGGTAGCCTGAAAGTAAGTAATGCCTCTTTAGTTTTACAATTGCTGAGATCGTCTTTTTTGGTATCTTGATGAGGACCCTAATCCTGTCCAGGCTGCGGAACTATGTTCTTCCTCCAAGTCTTCTGAAGAGAACTGGTGATTATCTTTTGAAGCTTGATTCTATATCTGTCTTCATGCCTCTGCGGTATTTGTCTGGTCCGCCTTCCTTTCCCCCGCAAGAAGCCCAAATCGATGCCATTAGTGCTCATTCAAATAAATCAGAACCTAGCACTCAAATTCGCTCGCGGGTCTTGTTTATAGGGAATCCGGTGGCGGCTGCTTCGAACTGGTGTTTCAGTGTGGCTGGTCTTTCAAGAGTTCTTGCAAGTGCTCTACCCACCTGTTCCCGTTGTTCATGCATAGATAGCACTTCAGTGAGTTGGTTTGCCAGCCTTGTTCTTTGATTTTCCGTTCTGTGCTTTGTCTTGAATTTCGTCACTAGCTACTTCTTCGTTGTATCGTATAATAGCCCATAATTCCTTCATTCTCTTGCAGCTTTTTGTCCCGCTGTCATTGCTAGTTTTTTCCTCACAAATTTTCGTTTATCAATCCTTTCCAGACCTTATGCTGCTTCCTCTTCACTTTGCTTGTTTGACTTCGTGTATTCGGCCTGTGCCTTTGCTTTCTCTGCCGTTTCCGCCTGTTGATCGCTGGTCTTTTCTGTTCCTCCTTTCGTGGATCTTGTTCGGAGTACTACAAAATCCACTCTTTTTGGTGTTGTTTCTTGGACCCAAAACCGCCTCCCTGACATGTTGAGTTATTGTTCCCTTATCTCTTCCCGTTGTCGTTCCATATTAGTTTCCACCTGTGCTAGTAGATCATGAAATGCCTGAACTTGGTGGCTGAGAAGTAATTTGATTCGTCTCCTGCGTATTTGTTAGGATCCGGAGCAGGCTGATTAACTTGTGTAATACTGCTCTGCCCAGTTGTCCAGTGCTTCCTCAGCTTCAGTTTCATTTTAGTTACCACCAAAGGTGAGCTGAAGCTATGTCGGCTCCTCTCTCCTTCTCTTACGTCTTCCATTGTCCTTCTCACTTCTTAGGATGCAGATGTGGTCGATTTGGTTCTCCGTGATGTGGTCCGTTGAAACCCCTGTAATTTTGTGTATACTGTTTGTTGGGAGAAAATGGTTCCACCCTTAATCATTTGTTGAAGGCACATAATTCACAAACTCTCACCGTTGATCATTCCTTTTTCCTCCTAGTCCTGTGTCCATGATGTCTCATACCCGGTGTATCCACTCCGACCTTGGCGTTGACAGGGTCCGCCCATAGAAAGTCAGGTCCTTGGCTGAACATTTCTCGTATTGACTGCAAGCTCGCATAGAACTGGTTCTTTGTCGGTCTCGTGGCTGTCACTGGTGGGTGCTTAGCACTGGATACATTCATTCAATCCCTTCTTCTCGTCTTGAAGGATGCAGTGATTATCCGAGTTCCATTAGTTTCCCATCTTAGAAGAGACTTCCATGCATCTTGGGATAACACCAATGCTACTCCTTGTGTTGGTTGACGTTTTCCTCTTTCGTGGCCGTAGTATCAAATCACATTTCCCGATATAACCGTTGTTTCTGTCCAGCTTGCAACCCAATGCGTTTCGCCTTGAGTCACCAGTATCTTCAGGTTGTATCTTTTCAGTTCTTCTTCAGCTATTTTTGCTGGGCCTTACCCTTTTCCCACAGGTGCGGACATTCCCCTACCATATTAAGGTTGCCTCCTGATTGCAGAAGAGACATCGACTCGTGGCTTCCGAAGAAACTCGGTCTTTCACCATGAGGCCGTCATAACTACCTTCCACTCCATGGCAGAGTAACAATGTTTATAAAGTTTTTTACGGGTTAGCGTTTTTTCTAGGACTTTGCTGTTTTACGGGATGGGGTTGCTATTGCTAGCCCCATGCCCAGACCCTCCTCCGTTAATTCCGTGGCTTGGGACCAGCAAACACAACCCTAGGGGGCTACAGGTGAGTTGTGGGACAATAAGGTGATGAGATATTTGTAATTTGGAAAGATAGACTTAATTAATGAGTGTTTTTCTAGAGTGCGACTGAAGGTAGGGTTGAATTTAGTGTGATTGTTTTAGACAAAATTATCCAACTTGATGAATTCAATGGGTTTTTTATCCATTTAGATCATAATGTTCATGTGATCCTAATGTAATTCAAATTATGATTCAAACAGTAATCCACTAATTACTAGAAAAATGATCATAGAACACTATCTCGCCGGTGCCCATTAGTACAGTTTAATCATGAAATCCCTAGATCTATGCTTGAATTCAACCTTTTTCACGTTCAAAGGGATTCTCTACAAACAAACCAACGACGTAAGCATGGTCATCCCGCCCTTTCAACCAATTGTAGCAAAACCTTTCATGACCCTATTGAATCCCACATTTTCAATAATTCATTAGACCCAAGTGTTTGGCTAAGTTGTTGATGAACACTCTTGTCATCATCAACAAGACTTTTTTATGATCATTCACCAAACGACTCACCAAACCTATCTCAGATATCAAATCCCACTTGTTAGAAATGTGAAACGAACACAAATGATTTTACCATTTGATACTGCTTAGCTACAAGAAATTTAAATAGAACTCTCAATCTGAGATGTACCGCAGCCGACCCCTTCAAATCGATATAGCGATTTTCAACTCAGCACATCCTTTCAGTGCAACAGATATCTTCTGGCTCTAAACTTATTCGAAGAGCCAGTAGAACTCATTACATCTGAGACGACAAGAATCGAATCCAAAACTAAGTTCAACATCCTACGGCTTAATCATTTTCCAATTAATATTTACAATTTGCAAAACAAAACACCTTATTACTACACAATAGTAAGTATTCAAAACATGTTGGATTGGTACAAGCCGTTGCTAACCTTACCGCCATTACACAACTGATGAATAACACAGAATTCTAACACAACACAGACTCAACTTTCTACAAAAACTACCAACACTATTCGAAGTGCATTGGTTAAAATAACTAAAGGACAAGAGCCTTTCCACCTCGACACAGAATGTAGCCTACAGGCTAGGTTGTGTTGATTGTGATGCTTTCTATTTGGCGAGTTGTTTCCGAGAATCAAAACCTGTGCCAAAGAACATGAAAGCTACCCTTGTAGCGTAAATAATCCCAAACTAAATATTTTTACATAGGTTTTCGACATTGATGCTGAACCATGTTTGGTTTAGCGGACACTACTAAGTTGAAGGGCGCTCGGTTTCACGCATCCCACCAGTATCTCGCCACGCCGTACCGAACACGCAACCCTCTAGTTTGCCAGCCTAACGTTCTAACCCATTGCCGCTCCTTCCCGATCAAATATAACTTCTCTTTCCATCCTTCATTGGCCTTCCTGATTTCTTCTCATTCGTAAGAGTGGTTCAATCGTTAGAAGTTGCTTCTGGTAATAACCAAACGTAAGCTTTCCTTGGTCTATACCGTGTGGCAACTACTCCTCCCCTAAATTCATTGGTGAGCCCGACGCTGAATTTGGGACACTTCACAACTGTAGTTCGTTCCGTTTACAGTTTCTTTTTTTACACACAGTATTTCTTTGGTGTGTGCTTCTCCATTGCTCCTTTTTTTTGCACGTTTAACCGCACATTTATATTTTTCTATTTTTATATATTGCATTATAGCATGACTATCAGACTCCGAATTCATTAAGATTAAACTCCCACACCCCCGAACTTCCAGCTCATCCTTTCGGACCGAAAACATAGAACTTGGTTCGGCTACGCAAAGCCGCGTTTCGAGACCACGCTGGACAGAGCCACGTGTTCACTTCCTTGCCGGTCGTACGGTCACTTCCCCCGCGTGAATTGAACAGGTACGTCACCCTTCCTTTTTCGCCCTGCTGCCTAAACTTATGACCAACTCAAAAGATCGATCTCAAACGCGTAGACTTCCGATGACAACGGCTCTTTGGGATGAGTTGTCCCACCACTACGAGCTAGGTAGTGGTTCAGCAACGGAAAATGTTGACAGCGCATTTGCGAAGTGTAATTGTTCCACGGACCTTCGCGAAGTCTTTTTCCCGTCAACTCTTCTTATCAAACTGCCACCACAAGTGCAGCAGTTCTGGTAACGTTAATAACAACCAGTAATGAACTAGCCATCTGGCTGATCGACTTCTGGAGAATCACCAGAAACTCGACGACAATCTGGGTTTATTTCCCATTACCCGGAAACCTCCAGGGCCAAAACCGAAAACAAGTAACAAGTGTACTTGCTCTTAGCTTTTTCTTGACCTGGAAGGAAGACACCGGGGGACGGGTACGATTCTCGTCGACGTAAGGACGTCCCTAGACTGTCGTTTGTCTCGACCTCGACGAACCGCAAATTCACATTGTGTGTTGGTACAATACCACACCTATGGAAAAAATTCAAGAAGTGTAAGAACCCCTGTTGTTTCCCTAGACATAAACCGATTGTTGACGCCATCGGGGAAAAAAACACACACCGCCGCCGGCAACGCGTTAGCGTCAACCGTAGCCTGTGGTCATCAGCGCCTGTTATTTTATCACTGATGTGATACGAAGGTTCGCTACTCGTCGATACTTGCGCAGAAGTTAGCGTTCTTCTAGCAGACTTCTTCATCGATCGCCACCATGGTAATCTGCGTTTCGATTTCCAGGCAGCCGAGAAAACAATAGCTACGTAGGAACGTTACGTCTACTTAAACTGGGTTTTACGAAACCCGTCCCTGGATTTTCACCATCGCCGATGTGAAAATACCCATCCTAGGCTGGATTACTTAGCCACCAAATTTGCTTGTGGACCCTAGTAAAAAGAGATTTAGTGGATGTAACACAAATCTATACGTTGTTAGTGGACCCGTGGCTTCACAGGTTTGTAGCTTATGTCCTCTTCGTTTTAAAACATTTAATTAACCCCTTATTTTTCAGCCGATACTCGACAATACCAGATCTGAATAAGAAGTCTCGAAATTAGCATGTTGTAACCAGAATGTTACACATCACGATCCACGACTACAGTCAACCTGTACTCCAAGCACGCCGACCGCGCCTGAAAATCTAAGTTATGCGTAAAACTAATTCGATCAATGATTGACTTGGGATAATTCGACCTTCCAGTAGTCCGGGTCATCTCCATTACTATTGTCCCGAAGAAAGATAGCACTGACTGGCGCTCCCCACCGGGTGATTACCGACGTCTTATACGCCCAACATAACGCCTATCGTTCCCCTTTACCGCTATCCCGATTTACAACGGCCACTCTGAAGGGAATGACAATGATTTTCAAAACTCGACTTTGAAAGGGTACAAACCAAATACCGATGTCGCAAATGATAATATCCGAAAAAACCGCTATCGTAACTCCATTTGGCCTTTACCGATTTCCTCCGAAAGCCTTTTGGGGTTGAGGAACGCAGCACAAACATTCCCACGCTTCATTGATGACTGTTCAGCGGTCTTGACTATGTCCATTGCCACGTCAACGACTGCCTGCATAGCAATTCCAGACTGAGTTAACACATATGAAACACTTGGACACAGGCTTTAGTAGACTGCAACAATATGGATTATCCATAAACAACAAAATGCCACATCGGAACAACCGCGTTGACTTCCTGGGGCATCCTATTGATTGCGAATGGTTACAACCCCTAAAACACAAGGTGCGCTATGCCTGGAATACCCGGAACCAACCACCATCAAAGCGTTGCGAGCTTGTCACTGGTTGGTAGTTTTCTACGAACGGGTTTAACCGAACTGTGCATCTGTCCTAAACCACTAACGGATCAGATTCGTGGAAAAAACGTGGTCACAATGGATGCAGACCAAAGAAAGCCTTTACCTGACGACTAAAGAGGCATAGCCAATGTGCCTATGCTGGCTAACCATCACAATAAACCGGGGAGCCCTGTCCCATCGCGGGTTGCACATCTGACTCAGCGATTGGCGCAATTCTGCACAATGTATTGCCAAGTTTGGCCAACCTTTAGCATCTTCTCAAGACGACTAACGATACCGATCAAGATATGCATGCACTTTTTTGGTCGTGAACTGCTAGCCATGTACTGTGCTGTGCGACATTTCAACATTCCACGAAAGGCCGGGAATTTACAATATTCACCTACCATAAACCACTGACGTTTTTCTATGAAGTCATCTTCAGATACTCCTCTCCGCGAGAATTCGCGTCATCCTCTAGACTACATTTCCCATTCTCCACTGAAATATCACGACATATATCTGGGGCTAACAATGTTCGTTGCCGACGCTATCACGAATACATGCCTTGAATCGTATCCAGGAATCTGCCCTTGTTGAACTAGTCGACTTCAAATGAAGACAATGATCTTCATCACGATTTATCACAACCGACGCTTAAACTCAAACAAGACTATTGGAAAGGTTAATTACACTTTTAATAGTTGTGATTATTCCTACAGGTACAGCCCGTCCAATCGCCCAAGAGTTATCGACTAATCATCTTCGTCACAATTGCACTACCTCTCTCATCCGGGAGTTTTCGTGCTACCGGTAAACGAATGCTCAAAGATTCTGCTGCCAAGGAGAATAAGGACCTCAAAGAATGTCACGCCCTGTTTGAGCATGTCAAAAGAGCAAGAGTAAGTCACACAATAATGTCCTCTAGGCACTTTTTCCAACTCCCGACGCTCGTTCAACCACGTCCACCTTGATTTGGTAGGCCCTTACTGAATCAAATGGATTTTCTTATCTCTTTGCCTGCGGGGACCGTTTTAACATCGCTGTCCACGAAGCGATTCACTTAAAGACATCACTTACTGAAACGCTTTCTCGTGCTTTCGTCGAACGATGGATAGCGCACTTTGTTGTCCACACTCTCATTACGCACAGACCGTGGACGTCAGTTTGTATCGGATTGTTCCCTCTCATACAAAACTTCTTTTGAGCGACGCGCGGTTCCGAACAACAACTACCATCCACAATCTAACGGGTTGGTAGAAATGCTTTCAGTCGACAGCTGAAGCATCACTTCAGCACAAACATGCCGCAGTGGACCGAGCTTTGCACTAGTCTTACTCGTATCCGAGCATGGTGGTAAAAGAACTGTCGGCAGCGTGTCCCTGAACTAGTTTGCCGGAACGACTCTTCGATACCAGGTGAGTGTGGTGAAACCGCTTTCCACCTGACAAACTTGGATATAAATTCCTTACGTTGAGACCGCTTACACATCGATTCGTTCAGTTAAGCCAGTCAAAAACTCGACACAATGACAACACTTTCACCAACCGCCTTAAATATAAAAGTACACACGTTTTTGTACGCGTGCACGCTCTACTCCGACCTCTTGATCGACTTACAAGGAACCATACAAGGTTTGAAACGTGCAAACAAAGTACTATACTATCGATAAGAATGGACCCAAGAGAACGTCGCATTGACCGCCTCAAAGCAGCCTACCTAGAAGGTAAACCTCGATGTCCAACTCGCCACAACCCCAGCCGAAACTCGACCGAGCAAAGTCGCCTGCCTCAAGCAGGCACCCAACCGAGCATTGGAAATTCAGAATGCTCCATAACGGGCCGATGAGCTCCGTTCTGGTAGAAATGGACGATTTCCAGAACCTTAAATGAATATACGTCCTATTAATTTTCTTTCTAATTTTCCCTGTGTGTAGTGTGAATATCTATCTATACAAAATAAAAAAAAATTTGAATGAAAATATTTTGTTTTCTTATGGTATGCATTTTTATTTTGTTTTTTTTTTTTTTTTTTTTTTGTTTTTTTTTTTTTTTGTTTTACACATTTCGTATGCTAAAAAAAAAATATATCAAAAACAAATTCTTTATTTATTTATTCCTGTTTAGCGTCTGCCCGACATTTTATGCGTATTGTAGCGTAGTATTTAGCCGCTAAATGCTTTTAAAAATATATATACTATATATATATATATATTAAATGAAATGCAATATTCTAAATTTGATTTTTCTTTTGGTTTTACCAGGACGCCTGGAAAACTACCAGAAGAACGGAAGAGAAATTAACATTTTGTACATTTTCTTTTTATGTAACGACAACTTCTTTAGTCATAGGCCTGACTGCCAGAAGCTGCACAACAACATCCAAGCTATCAAAGGAACGTTTACCAATGCTTAACGCATTGGATTTTAATCCTTTGGCTGGTACGATCTAGGGTCCTCATTTAACAGAACCCCATTAGGGGGGGAGTGAAAAAGCTTTTGTAGCGTAAATAACTCAAGCCCCCCCAAATAAATAGTTACATCTGTCCTCCCATCACGCGTGACGGCTGCTGACCTGTTTGTTTCTAGGCCCGACGTCACTATCTAGTTGAATGGCGTCTCGTCACGCATCCCACCAGATCTCGCCACGCCGTACCGAACCAGCGAACCCTCTAGTTCTGCCAGCCTAGACGAGTTGTAACCCATTGCCGCTCCATTCCCGATCCCAATATCACTTCTTCTTTCCATCCTTCATTGCCTTCTTATGTCTTTCTCATTCGTAGATGGGGTTTCATCGTTAGAAGTTCGCGCTGGTAATAACCAACACGTAACTTGGTCATATACCGTGTAGCAACTTTCCACTAAAACGACCTCGAATAATCCTGTTTGAACTTGAAAACTTACAAATTAGTCAGCAATAGCATCCTGCCATGCATTATCACAATCCTAAGATCTATATGTTTAATATCATCTTATGCTTGTGATAGATAGCTATGTGCCGACTGCTATTGCGACTTATTTGTATTTTCAAGTTCCACAGGATTATTCGGAGGTCGGTTAGTTGACAATTGCACACGGTAGATGACCACGTTACGTTTGGATTATTCCCAGAGAACTTCTAACGATGAACCCACTCTACGAATTAGTAATAAATCAGAATGCCTGACGGATGGAAGAGAAGTTATTTGATCGGGAATGGAGCTGCCATGGGTTAGGCAACGTCTCGGCTGGCAGGAACTAGAGCGGGTTCTTTTTCGTTACTGTCTGGCGAGATCTGGTGGTGATGCGTGACCGAGCGCCTCACTTAGTACTGGCGGCTAAAGACAAACATGGGTCACATCATGTCGAAACCATGTAACTATTTATTTTGGGGATTATTTCCGCTAGCACGGCTCACTCCCCCACTAATGTGTCGTCGAGGAACCCTTGACGTACGCAGCCAAAGGATAAAATCAATGCGTTAACATGGTAAACGTTCCTTTGACCGAGCTTGGATTTTTGCAGCTTCTGGCCGTCAGGCCTAGGCTAAAGGTCGTTACATAAAAAAAATGGACAAATGTTATCGTTCTCTTCCGTTTTCTTCTGGTCGTTCCATGCGTCCTGGAAAACCAAAAGAAAAAAAAAATTTAGATATAGGCATTCATTATATCTATATAGATACTTTATCGATATATTTAACAGCAATTTCACGCCGTCTTCTAAAATACAGCTACAAATACGCATAAATGTCTGGCAACGCTGAACATGAATAAAGATAATCAAAGACATTTTTTTTTTTTGATATATTGTGTTTGTTTTAAGCCTACGAAAATGTTAAACCAAAATTGCCTACCATAAATAAAAACAAAATATTTTATTCAATTTTTTTTTATTTGTACTAGAATATACTTCACAATACAGCCACAGTGGAAAATTAGAACGAAATTAACCTAGACGTAAATATTCCATTTAAGTGTTCTTGAAATCGTACATTTCTACCAGAACGGTAGCTCTCGGCGTTATGGAGCTCTTTGAATTTCCACTTGCTCGTTGGTTGCTGCTGGGCAGGCGACTTTCTCATGTCGAGGTTTCGGCGTGTTTGCAGTTTGGACATCGAAGGGTTTACTCTAGGTAAGCTGCTTGTTGAGGCGGTCTCATGCGCCGTTCTCTTCGTGTCAGTCTTAAATCGTCGTATGTACTTTGTTTTCACGTTTCAAAACCTTGTATGTTCCTTCGTAATCGCATCAAGAGGTCGGCGTAGAGCGTCACACGTACAAAAACGTGTGTACTATATTTTAAGGCGGTTGGCTGAAGTGTCTGTCGATTTGTCGTCGAGTTTGAACTGGCTAACTGACGCATAGCATTGTAGCCGGTTCATCTAAGAATTTAGATCCAATTTTGTCGGGTGGAAGCGGTTTCCACAAACTCACCTGGTAATCGAAGAGTCGTTCCGTAAACTTATTTCAGACACGCTGCCCGACTCTTCTTTTCCATGCTTCGGATACCTAGTAAGACTAGGCAACCTCTGTCCACTGGGCACTGTTTGTAGATTAACGTGATGCTTTTCAAGCTGGTGAGAAATCTTTTCTACAAACGTTAGATTGTGGATGCTAGGCTTTGTTTCGGAAGCGCGTCGCTCCAAGAATTTTGTCAGAGAGTGGACCACTCCAGATTTCAAACTGACGTCCACTTCTGTCGTAATTGTAGATGGACACCAAAGTCGCTATCCATCGTTCGCGAAAGCCGAGCAATCGTGTCTTAGTTATGTCTTTTAAAGGGCATCGCTTCGGCCAGCGTGTAAAAACGGTCCCGCATGTCAAAAGCTAAGAAAATCCATTTGATTCAGGGAAGGTCTACCAAATCAGGTGGAGTGGGTTGAATCGAGCGTCGGGAGTTTGGAAAAGTGCCTAAGAACTTTATTGTGCTGAATTACTTTGCTCTTTTGACAGCCCACAGGACGGGCCCATTCTATTGATGGTCCTTATTCATCCTTGCCAGCATAAATCTCTGAGCATTAGTTTAGCCGAGCACGAATCCAGGATAAGAGTTGGCAATGTGTCCACGATGATTTCGTCGATAACTCTTGGGAACATTGGACGGGCTGTACCTGTAAGATAATCACAAATTCAAGTGGTTATTCCCTTTTCAATCGTGCTTGTTTTGGATTTTAAGCGTGTTTTGATAACTCGTGATGAAGACTCATTGTCTTCATTTTGTAAGTCTAGCTAGTTCAAAGGTCATTCCTTGGATACGATTCAAGGCATGTATTCGTGATAAGGCGTCGGCAACTACATTGTTAGCCCCAGATCTATGTCGTATATCCTAGAGAACTGGAAATGAGTCTAGATACGCGACTCTCGCTGAGAGTACTTATCTGAAGAACATTTTGAAACTTCTAGAAACGTCAGTGGGTGTAGTGTCGGGTGAATATTGGAAATCCCCGCCTTCGATGGAATTTTTAAAATGTCGCACATCACAGTCCAATGGCTAGCATTCCCGACCAAAATTGCTGTATCTTGATCGGTATGTTTAGTCGTCTGAGAATAATTCTAAAGTTGCCAAACTTGGGCCATCCATTGTTGCAGAACGCGCCAATCGCTGATCCATGTGTCAACCGCGATGCTGCAGGGCTTCGGTATTGGGATGTGCCAGCATAGTCACATTGGCTATTGCTTCTTTAGGGTCGCAAGTAAAGGCTTTCTTTGAGTCTGCATCCATTGTGACCACTTTTTTATTTCCCGAACTGAAGCCGGTTAGTGTTTTTTTTATGACAATGCACATTTCGGTATAAACCGTCTGTAGAAACTTACCAACCCATTGAACTCGCAACGGCTTGATGGTGTTTGGTTCCGGGTAAGTCCCAGAATAGCCGCGCCACCTTTGTTTTTGGGGTTGTATACCCTTCGCTCAATAGAATGCCCCAGGAAGTCCCAACGAGGTTGTTCCGATTTGGCATTTCTGTTGTTATGGTTCCAATTGTTGCGTCTACTAAAGACTGTGTCCAAGTGTTTCATATTTGTTACCTCTTGCTGGACTTGCTTACATGCAGTCGGCGACGTAAGCATGACAGTAGTCCAAGCCGCGGAACACGTCATCAATGAGCGTGGAATGGTTTTTGTGCTGCGTCCTCACCCAAAAGGCATCGGATGAAAAATTTTTTCGTAAAGGCCCAATGGAGTTTACGATAGAGCGGTTTTCGGATACTTGTCAGACATCGGTATTTTGTTGTACGCCTTTACCAAGTCGAGTTTTGACAATATGTCATTCCCTTCAGAGTTGCCGTTAACTCTGGATCTGCGGTAAAGGGTAACGATCATTCGTAGTTTGGGCGTTAGACGTCGTTAATCCCGTTGGGACCGCCAGTCCTTGCTATCTTTCTTCGAACCAATAGTAATGGAGAGACCATGGACTACTGAAGGTCGCATTATTTCCCAAGTCATCATATGATCTACTTGTTTTCACAATCCTTAGTGTTCTCATGCGCGCGTCGGGCGAAGCTTTGGAGAATACAGGTTGACCTGTATCGGATGTGATGTGAACATTGCGGTTACACATAATAATCTCGATGACGCCCTTATTCATATCTGGATACTCGTCGAGTATCGGCTGAACAATAAGGGGTTTAATTATGTTAAAACGAAGGACTAAGCTACACCTGTAGCCACGGTTCCACTAACGTATAGATTTGTGGTTACTATCCACTAATCTCTTTTTACTAGGGTCCCACAGCAGTTGTGGTGGCTAAGTAATCCATGCCTAGATGTGTTATTTCACATCGCGAGGAAAATCCATGTATGGGTTTTCGTAAACCCCGTTTAAGTAGACGTATCGTTTGCCATACTAACTAGTTTTTTCCATCGCTGCTGTAAATCGACGCAGCTTCATGGTGGCGAATTCAGATGGGCTGCAGTAAGAACGCTAACTTCTGCGCCAGTAGCGACGAGGTACGAACCTCGTATCACATCAGGATAAATAACAGGCGGCTGCTTCCACCGGCTACTGTTTGCCGCTAACTCTGCCGGCGGGGTAGTTTCCCTATGGGCGTCAACATCGGTTTATGTCTACTTGTAACCACAGGTCTTACACTTCCTTGGAATTTTTTTCCATAGTTGTTGTGTTACCACCCACCAAGGTGATTTTCGTTTTCGTCGAGGTCGAGACGCGACGCTTCTTCCAGTGACGTACTTCTTCGAACGAGAATCCGTCCGGTCGGTGTCTTTCCTCAGGTCACGAAAACGCGAAAGAGCATGACACAATTTCGTTTACTTCGTTTTCGGTGGCCTGAGGTTTTTCGGTAATGGAATAAACCTGTGGTCGCGAGTTCTGGTGATCTCCAGAATTCGATCTGCAGATGAGCAGTTCATCTACTGGTTGTTATTAAACTTAGCCAGAACTGCTGTCACGTTTTGTGGCAGTTTTGGGATAAGAAGTTGCGGAAAAGACCTTCGTTCGAGGTGCGTTGACCAATTACCGTTCTCGCCATGCGCGTCAACATTTCCGTTGCTGAACCACTACCTCGCTCGATGGTGTGGAACAACCCTCCATACGTTTTCTATCGACCAGTCTCCGCGTTTTAGATCGATCTTTGGAGTTGGTCATCAGTTTCTAGGCAGTCAGGCTGAAAAAGAAAGGTGGACGTACCTGTTGCCATTCACGCTGAAGGGTACCTTACGACGGGCACGGAATTGATACACTGATCTGTCACATCGTGGGGTCTCGAACTCGGCTTCTGCGTAGAGACCAACTTCTATGGTTTTTCTGTCCAGAAAGGACTGCTGGAAGTTCGGGGTGTGGTAGTTCTTTAATCTTATGACTTTTAATAGTCTGATCATCCATGCTATAAATCAATATATAAACACTATAAATAAATGCGATTAAAACGTTCCAAAAAAACTGATACTCACCCAAAACCTCTTTAAAAACGACAACAGGAACTAACTCAGTTTTAACGTGTCCCAGATCACGTCGGCTCAACATGGAAAGTTTCCACGTATTGACCAGTTCTTTTGGATTATTACCAGAGCCACTTCTCACATGACCCCCTCTACGAATGAAGAAGAAATCAGAAGGCAATGAAGGATGGAAAGAAGTTATTTGATCGGGAATGTAGCGCCATGGTTTTAGCAACGTCTTGCTGCAAAGTTTTTTTATTTTTAGACAAAAAAAGAGAGGGTTGCTTGTTTCGGTACTGCGTGCGAGATTCTGTCGTGTGCGTGACCGAGCGACTCAACTAGTAGTGTCCGCTAAAACCAACATGGTCACATCAATGTTCTAAACCTATGTAACTATTTCTTTTGGGATTATTTACCCTACAACCAGATTCCTAGGTTCGGCGGACTCTATCGGAGATCTTGAAGTCTGCATGGTTGATATTCGGGTAAGAGCGATTTGATAGTCATTGATAGGGGTTCACACCATAAGAATGCTTGATTAGTTTTTTTGGGCAGTCTAACGACCATCAAATTTCCGCGTTGGTAGCCAAGTGCATTTTTTGTACAAAAAACGCCGCTTTTCGTCTCCTGCGGTGCGACCTTCTAGTAGCCGCTTGGTGTTAGCAGAACGGCCACACAGTATTCCAGATCGATTTTAGGCGCAATATTAGACACACTTGATACGACTCCAACTGGCAAAGATAGACGGTGATTTTTTCCGTAGCGATGGAATCGGTGCGGGTTGATATATGAGTCTTTGCTGTAATGGAGACCTATTACTGATTAGAGCTGTCACAAGCGCAGGGAAATAACATAGAGGAACCTACAAACTGAAGAAAAAAAGCAAGTGAGTTCGCTAGTAGTTGTACTACAAACAGTTGTTTAATGCAAAATATTCTTCCTTTTTGTTTTTTTTCCACTACAATGTTCGTGTTTAGTGTTTTGAAGGTTGAGAACCCTATGAACCATCATTACTTACCTTGGGGTTGTGGTAGTCCTTGGAGTATTCGGTTACCGACTTAGTTTTTTTTGTTCTGTATTGGCTCATTTTATCTAAATAATAATTACTATGTCTCACGCTCGGTTCACAACCTTAAGAGGACCGCTACTTCGCACGTTCTGCTGGAATTTGCTAACTCGGTAGTTTTTCAGCGCCTTAGCGTCCTAATGTTGTTTATTGCGCGATAAAGGATCTAGTCTATCTAGTGTAACGGATTTCTGCTGGCAAACTATTCCATATGGCATGAATTTATGCACGAAAAATGTATAACGTATTTTAGTTTTACAGTTCCCACCCTCACCGGACTACTGTATTGTTACTGAGACCATAATTTAGTCCTCGATATGTTCATATAGTGTCGGGAGTATGCTAAACAGTGTAAACTTTGAAATAGACCGTCAGATTGAGTAAGCTCGTCTTTTCCCAAGTGTGTTCTAAGCCCGAATATATCTCACCCGTGTAGTATAATTAGTCCAACATCCATCCCAGTGTCTTTTTTATGAAGTATCTCTTACCCTCTCTTTAGCTTGATCATTTATCGGAGGCGCTGAGTCTGAGTGGGCAGATTCAAGTTATCGGCGTACACAGACCTTGTAAAAATCAATCTAACTCACGTTGGTAGAATTGTTGAATAATACAACCACAGTCTGCGCGCCTTGAGGTACAGATATTGTTGTTCCTTGAATGTGAATCGTAGTGTATCTTAAGCCTAGGTCCAGAATCGTCTTACATTCGGAGATTTGTTCCCATCTACTACAAAGTGTAGGTTGGGTGCGACACCCAATGCTAATCCAACCCCATTTCCTTATCCGTTAAAGTGAAGTTGGTGGTCTTTGCACCAAGCATTGACTTCGTCTTACTCTTGCTGTACGATCTTAACAGTGTTGTGTAGCTCCTTGTGGTCGCATGAGTAACAACTTTCAAGCATCTGCGTATAAAGAAGGTTTTCCCTAGGGTTAAACAGCTACTGATACTGGTTGATAATATTTGTAAACAATAGAGGCCCTAGTACGTCTTCCCTAGTATAACCCCCTTGTTTACTCGTCTTATGATATGCTTGTCTGAGTTTACTTTGTTATCTTAAACCGATTAGTAAGAAGATTTTAAGCCAGCTCAGCAACGGTCTTGTTTGTTTTGCGAAACACCATAGAGTATAATTTTTGCATAGAGTAATCCTGTGTGGTACTTTGTAAAGCCTTAGATATATCGAAGTACACTAAAACTACTTTTGCTAAGTCGCGGCAGATGTAAGTTGATTAAAGAAGTCTAAGTACAGTTTAAACCCGATCGACTCCCTATAGAACCATGTTGTGATTTGATATTTGGCTTTGTGCTAGTATTTCTGATATACCATTCTTTTATATTTTCTCCTGATTCGTGAAAGAACAGAATTATATTTATAGGCCTATAATTACTTGCCCTATCCTATCACCGGCCTTTATATTTGGGGATAATGTATCTAGTTTGTCCAATGCTGGATATTTCACCGTGTCTATCGACAGGTACATTTAGGTATAGAAAAGTGCATATCCTCGCCCCCTCCTTTTGCGGAAGACGATGGGAGACCCGTCGGTTTCCCTAACCTTTTGTATACCTAAGGTTTCTAATAGCTTCAGCTAGCATTTAGCGCTGAAAGGGTATTTGGACAATGTACTGTCTACAGCACTGCGCATATAATTTGTAGGTAAGTTTAGCTTCAAAGTTGCTAAACATTATTGAAAATTCACATATTGCTCCCGGGTTCGTTGTATCCCTTGCGTCTTGGATTCAAAAATGGGATGTCGTTCGGGTGCGGTGTACGTTATTAAGGAGTGGCTGGCAAACATTCGTTGTAGTACCCTTTTAAGCGCAACAATCTCTCGGTCCTTTTGCCTCGATCAAGAGATATCCGAGCAGATTCCTCGGTTTCCCAGATTAAGTGTACACAGAGAAATCATAAGAAGAAAATATGAAATCTGAAAGCTTTCTGAGTTTCGCTCGGTGTTACGAGGGAAAATATGACTTATTCCTTGAGGCAAGCATATTGGTTTTGGGCTATAGTATCCAAGCATAATAGAATTGTCGTGTAAGAATTTGTTAAGAGTCTTGAGTGAGTCAGTAGTAAAGAATGCGGTCATTCTGAGTATTTAATGCGTCTCACTAACAGCTCCCATTCTGTATTCCTAAAGCACCGTTTATCTTATCACATCGGTACTTTTTGTGTGTTGTTTTTCACCAGTGATTGAACTGCGAGAACAAAACACTCGGTGGTCCGCTAGTGACCCATTCTTCGCCGACTTGCGCGTGATGGGTAATACGTGGGCAATACATATCCAGGATATTGTTACCGCGTGTAGGTTGTGTGACATACTGCGCCATCCATACAAATCTATGGCAGTAATTCATGTCGTCGTGTCGTTGTGGGCCGCTTGCTTGTCTTCCATTGATGTTGCAGATTAAATCTTCCGCAATCACTTTATAATCGCATCTAAGGTTGAGGCTCGTGCAAATAGACCTTCACAGTGCTGTGTCTGTTTCTGGCACGTGAGCAGTTTGCTCTGGGTACACACAGCCTACACATCTAAAATTAGTGCCACATAAAACCATGAGGCAAAGGAGTCAGGGGACTGTGCTATTTTAGTACTTCTACTTTTGTCACCAGGGCGTGACTATTGAATTTTATTATGCATCCTTCCCCCTTTGATTGTCCGCCTAGGGCGATGCAGATACCCATCTATCTTTAGTCCGCTCATACTGAAGAGGGTCACCAGGTTTCAGTTACCAATATCGCTGATGGTTTAGTGATAGAACTGTTGTTCTGAGGTTCTGACATTTTGTTAAGTAACCGAACGAGCATTGATGAGCACAATCGGAAAAAGGGTCTGTGTTCACGAGGTTAAGAAGTCTTTTGTCTGAAGGGGTTGGATGATATTATGGGTATAGCCTTGAACTGCATTCAGGGGTCGCTGGCCATACTAGTTTGAGATGTGGTGGAACATACTCATGGGTTGGTTCACCGTGATCAGGGTTCTTAGCGTCCTCTGACATCCCTGTGGTACACCTAAGCATCGCGTATGTTAAACGGAT
>JALJAT010000317.1:0-21051 GCA_034768735.1 Schistosoma mekongi | reverse complement strand
CGCTAAACTTATTACTAATCTACTCTGCTAACGTTTCTTCAGTTTTGTCTGTATGTCGCCAGCTCATATACGAATCCCTGTTTCAACTATGACTGATTTCCTCATCGTGATAACCTTGGTGACGGGTGAACTTATCAAAACAAATTCATTTACCTTTGAACAAGTTGAAGCTTGCGAACGCCGGAAAAAAACGCTATGAACAGTTTCCGATGTATGTATAGAATCTTGACCTGCAATGAATCTTACCAGAAAGCGTTGCAGAAACACATGCCATCATTCACCCCCGCATCAAGTTCCTATCACTGAATTTTTTTTTCATTTCGATGGTTGGCTTGTAGTACATCTATTCCCTGGTTTAATGAAAATACAAAGATTTTTCAAGGTGATCCTGAAAAATGTGATGACGCAGTTCCTATCATATTAACATAGTTCCTATCTTCATAACCTGTGTCCCGAAAAGTGTCAGAAATGTACCAACTAAGTCACATAAATTAACACCATTTTCAAAAGTAAAAAAATGTTTTCAATAAATTTTGTTATACCTTACTAACAGTTTGGTTATTCCATTATCGTCTGCCCTACTCATAAGAATACATTTTTGTACAACGTTTTGCCCATCGGTTTTTCACCAGTGAATAGCTTTAGTTTTAGTGTTCTCGGTATATATTATATAAACACAATATACGAATAGATGAATATAATTCTCAGCTTCATCTATATTTATAACTACATAATAATATTTAAACAAAATACATGAAATTACTAGTAACTTATCATGAATGGATAGTCACATGTAGATGTCTATAAAGAAAAATACTAATTCTATGATAATTATGAAGAATGATGATAAATACTTCACCGAATAGACAAGATAAAGTTTATCTTTTCGTGTTGTGTAAACTAAAATTTGTTTCAGCAATATTTTTTAATATAAACAGATTCAAAAAGTTAATAATGATATTACTGTATTGTGTAACAAGATATATTACTCTAACAAATTCAAACTACGAAACTTATCAAGTTTAAGTTTATGATAATGTAATTAAAAAAAATGTTTAAATAAACTATTCACATCATTTGTAATGTTTGTTAGTTAAAAGCATTATGTTGCTAAATCTTTACTACTGAATGAATAATATCATTTGTATAGAGATATGATTGTAGATTCTTTTATTTTTACATCACAACTAAGAAGTCAACAAGATGCGATAAGTGAGCTAATTTGTAAGACCTTAGTGAATATCAACATAAGCTGTTTGAAATTTTGAAGAAATTTTTGATCATGGACAGACTTAAAGCCAAATGATGTTTACGGCAATTGGATTTTTCAGTATTTAACTGTGTTGTTTCAATGAAAAAGCTGCTTAAAATATATCACATAAGTTTTCTGTGAAAGTTAAGGTTCCAAGTAGAGATCGTCCAGTTGTTTCAAGCTTTAAATTCATATATCAAACAGAGATTCCAAAAAGTTAAACCTAATTTAGTTACGCATATTAATACGTCGTGAACTTGACCAATCACGACATACGATATATAAACCTGGGTAGAACCAAAATTACAACAACCCAAAGACCATTTGTTCTCACCCAATCACTCATATACCTGCCCTGATATGTTAGTTTCGAAACTACATTGAAAAATAAAACAGTTGAACTAGACATAGAAGGTCACTCATATTTCAAGCATTCGATTATATATATGGAAAACATGACCATACAACAAACGTGTTATAAAATTACACCTATGCAGAAGAGGAGTAACAGTGATAAGTAACTGGAGTAACGCGTACACACATAATTTGGATTGTAGCTTGAGAGTGGAATCCAAAATGCACGTTTCATCCTATTTAGGAGTCGTCACTTGAATGTGCTTGTATCCTAGTGTTGATGTTTACACTGGGACTTGATCTCAGGTCGTTTTTTGTCAAAGACTATCACATTCACCACTAGGCAATTGTTTCCAGATGGCCACATCTTGTACAAACTCGTATGTACATATAATTTGAATGCGTTTTGAAAATTTTAGTCCATATCAAACCAATAGGATGTTTACATTCAAAAAGTTTGTTTCGTAATTTTGTGATAATCTTAATATAACTCTTCATCATATATAAGTCAGTAATAAATAAATAAATTTACTAAATAGTCACAAATAACTTACAGTAGGTTTGTTTAACTTTTTTAACTAAATATGATTTAGTTTTAGAATATTTTTCCGGTTTGTGGTTTAAATTACCAGGTATTTTACCGAACTTGTCAGGTGAACATAGAATAATTTTACTTCCATTTCTAGACTTTAGTGTGATAATAATAATTCCTGTTATAATACCAATGAATAGTGGTAGAAATTTACGTGTTTCAATAAACATTATGAGAATGAAGGTGTGAGAAATTTTTCACTATCGACATAAATTACAACTGACAGCACAACATATATACATTTATAATGTTATCTTTAGTACCACAAATGAGCAAAGTACAACATTTGAATTGAAACAAAGTAATATGTTGGTATAGAATCTGTGTAAACATACCTTGACCCATATGCTTCGTGTACTTTGGAATAGATGGATTTATGTGCATTGGAGTATCTCTGCGAGTTTCTGTGAATATATACAGTTTGTAGCTGCAGAAAGATCCGTTTGCTTGTTTAATAACCTAGCATTATATAATCATAATCATACAACTTTACTTGTGAGAGAGGTAAGCTTGACTGTGTTCAGTACAGATTCAACATTAAGGTAAAAATAGGCTAATGAGATCAACTTCTATTAATTGTAAATGATACTGATAGACTGTCTAACAAGGAAGCCAACGAGTAAAACACCGTACCTCAGCACATAGTTGCACAATCAAGGTTATTAATATCAACTTATATATTATATCATGATGATTAACATAAGCAATCAAGTCTCCTGTTCTAATTAAGCCGCAACTGAATTACATATACATTGGATGATTGGCATAAGAAATGTTTGACTAAAGCAACTCGGGTGACAGGAAGTAGACAGGACATACCTTCCAAGTAGAGCAATTTAAGGAGTAGGAACAACTATTTATATATATTATCCACAAATCACTTATATATAAAAAACACAAAGCAACACTTAATGAGTTCATTGGAAACTTGTAGTTTAAAGAATACGAATCACAAAATTTGTTTATGTTTTAGGAAATCATTTTAGTTTACTATGTTGAACATCACCATTTATTAAGTATTTGGTGTCACTTTATTGTTCTTTACCTTTACAATGACCCTCGTTGTGTGTATTGTGCGCTTATTGTGGCTACTATTAAAAATTTCACCTACATTTGTTTTCTTATATGCGTTTTTATTGTTATATGTTGTTTTCGACGGTTCCTCTCAGTTTCGTTTTACTTGAATTTCTGGTCTTGATGAGAACCACAATGAATTGTTATTTTGATCGTCTGTAGTTCTGTAATCATTTTGGTTGCCTGTACTCAAAATATGGTTCGTTTATTTGTTAGGACCCTGTTTCTTCTTGGGCCATTAACTATTCATGTATATTTTTCAACCTATTAATTGTGTTACAGAATGACTGTACAAAGTGCATGCATCACTTCTGACCGAAAAGAGAGGGGATATTGTCGAAGTTGGTAAACTATTTTTGTACTTATATTTTGACCTTAGTACCAATGTTGTACCGGTAGATTGTACCATCAGTTATCCTAATGTGGAACTATGTGTCACTTGCATAACCTGTAGTCACTCTACAGAATAAACATCCCTTTTCAACCCGATCAGAAACTCTAGTCTTTACATAAATATTATATGAATTCACTGTTTAGTAAATACATTGTAATAACACAAGTATTGAATACCATTGAACGTTTAAAATAAAATACTGAACAAATAAATTATATCTCATGTAAATTTAATAATGATATAACTCTTGCTTATTTTTCTTACTTTGCTGTTCTTTACTGTTGTCTGTTCGCCCTCTAGTTCTGGTAATTGCTTAAAAATCGCTTTCATTATATCCTTGCAACTAATTCCTGGCTTCGTAGTAGCTACTCATGGGTTTTGGATATGTTTTTGGGTCATTAAGTATGAAGACAAAAATATGAAAGCAATGCAAAGTGACGGATAGTACTCATGTAACTTAACGATGCTGAATTAAATACCTCTAATCATTGGAGGCAGCCTAAGGATGAAAGCAGCATCTGGTAAAGAACGACGTAAAAAAATAGTTCGCATATTAGTTTCTGTAAAGTTTTGAGGCATCCTTTCACAATTAGTATGGCACGAGCACAATTCGATTCATGGGATGTGTACAGAAAAATTAAATGGGATGTAATAATCTAGTGGGATATCCTGAGTAACCTACGACATTCGAGCATAATTTCTACACTTTGAATCTAAAGTAGCTCCCGATTTATTAGACAAATTTAGTCCATCTTTGTTAGATTTTAATGCCTTGGTACGTCCCGTTCTATTGACAGAAGTCAGATTTTTAGATAATAAGTCTTTATTTTATTTATTGTGGGACAGTAGACAGTGGAGCGCGATACTAATCATTAAAACACATAAAACATCTCAACATTAAATATAAGACAATAGGAAATATAATACCTATGCAGAATAAGGAAGTAAATGAATATGTTATATCTCGTGCTTGATGACTTTGACTAGCCGCAACGCAATCTTAGCACTTGAACGCCTTGAACCCTCAGTCGCAAAATCAGAAGTCAGAAGACGAGAAAACAGGAAACTTTATTCCAGTAAAAAGGGAAGTGAGTCGTGTACAAAATATTCGTATATTTTTAGTGACTATTCATCAAAAATTGAAATCATAAACATTTTATTAGTACAATGAAATATTGTCAAATATACTCTGTGAATATAACTTACATTGACTCACATTAAAATGTGATGAAAGTTTATAAATCAAGTTTACAAAAATCAATACAACTTGATAAAATGAACAATTGTATTTTTAGGGATATCGAATCCCTAACACCTCCCCCTTTTTCTTTTTTTTAAAAAAAGGAAACGGCTGATAGGTTTCTCGAGACCAGTTCAGCTTTGTGGTAGTCCGGTAAAAACACTAGGCACCTCCAAGCGTTCTGGAGGCTTCGTTGAGGTTTCTGGGAGCCATTTCAACACCTTTCCTCTTCACGGTTTTGTATGTATGATTTTCCACTTGGGTCAACTTGCAACCTTGTTACCGTGTTCCGCTTGCGGTCCATTACTCGGGGTGGTTTGATTGTTTTGGCTTTGAATCTTCTGCGTTCCTTCTTACTGGGGCTCTTTGGAAATGTGTCCACCAGCATTTGAAATGGAAGTCGTCCATGCGTTTTCACTGTTCCCCCGTTCTTTCGCATTTGATTGACATGTCTTGTGCACGTACCGAAACTTCCCCGAACTAAGTATAATACTTTTCCGATCCTGCGTTCGACGACACACGGCTCCCAGTTTCTATCACCTCGAAATGATCTGATAAGCACTTTTTCACCCACCTGAAAACTACGGATAGTCGTCTGTTGACTTTCACCGTTGGATTTATTCGTTCTTTGCTGAGGCAGCATACTGTTAAAAATAGTCCGCACCTTCCTTCCGAACATGCACTCTGCCGGTGACTTTCCCTCTGGTACGGCTGGGTTTGGCGTAACACGATAAGACATTAGGAATTTGTCAACAACTTGTATCGGCACACTGTCTCCTCCCTCCTTTTTCAGAGCTCTTTTCAATGTATCAACGAATCTTTCAGCTTGGCCATTGGATTGAGGATGGTACGGTGGAGATTGCATGTGTGTAATTCCGTTTTCGCTGCAAAAACGCTTAAATTCGGACGACATAAACTGGGTTCAATTATCGGTCACCAGGACCTCTGGGACGCCGAAACAGGAAAAAAGTCTGGACAGTTTGCGAATTGTGGTCTCTGACGTCAAACTTTGCATGTGGTATACTTCCGGCCACTTTGTGAAAGCGTCCACAACAACTAAGTAATTTCTGCCTTGTATTGGACCAGCGAAATCAGCATGTATTCTACTCCAAGGGGCGTCTGGTTTCGGCCAAGGTTGAGGTTCGGCTTTGGCTGGACTCTTTGAAGCTTGTAGGCAGGACCAACAGCTGCGGCACTTCGTTTCTATATCCCGATCCATTGACGGCCAGTAGGCGTAACTTCGAGCTAGTGACTTCATTTTTCTAATACCTAGGTGGCCGCTGTGAAATTGGTTTAGGACCTGCTGACGGAGGATTTCAGGGATAACAATACGGTGGCCAAACATGATACATGAATCGACAATTGTTAGGGCGTCTCGCCGACGGAAGTACTGTAAAAGTTCGCCCTGGAGTCGCGATGTGGGCCACTGATTGAGTATATAATAACGTATGATCTTGATTGTTCTGTCTCTTTTGCTAGCCTCCTTGATGGCTTGGAAAGTAATCGGTAGTCCAGAAACCGCGTCTGTCAACACTGTGTGGACATCTGCTTCGGCTTCTATGTTAGCCACAATACATCCTCTTCTTGTTTTGTATGGGAGCCGATTAATCTTGAGAGGGGATCTGCTTGACCAAAATACTTCGTCGGTTGGTATTTTATCTTAAAATCGTAACCAAGCAGAGTAGTGGCCCATCGTTGCAGACGATTTGCTGTATAAACTGGAATGCCCTTTTTGGATCCGAAAACTGCAAGTAGTGGTTTGTGGTCTGTCAATAATGTGAACGGTCGGCCAAATAGCATTTTGTGAAACTTTTTTACCGCAAAGATAATAGAAAGGGCTTCCTTCTCTATTTGACTATAGTTCCTCTCCGTTGCTGTTAATGATCGTGCAGCATGGGAAATCGCCTTCTCTGATCCATCTGGGTAAACATGTAAAATCACCGCACCAATTCCGTAGTTCGAAGCATCTGCTGCAACCATAATGGGTAGGGTTGGGTTATAGTGCGTTAGAAGTAAGTTCGATGATAGAAGTTGTTTGATTTCCGTAAACGCTTCCTGGCATTCTTCTGACCAGATCCATTTGGCATTTTTCGACAGTAGACAGTTCAGCGGAGCTCGCAGGAGGTGCAGGTCTGGAAGAAATACACCATAATGACTGACCATCCCTAAGAAGGATCGTAGAGTTGGAACGTCTGTCGGCGGTGGCATCGTCTTAATAGCTTCAATGTTATTTGGGTCAGGTCTTCTTAAATCCTTATCCACTATAAATCCCAAGTAACGTACTTGCTGCAGATGAAAATCACATTTTTCGGCACGCAGTCGGAACCCAAAATCTCCAATTCGCGTGAGCACTAAATCCAGTTTCTTTTCTAAATCGGCTTGATCTACACCCATTATGAGTATATCATCCAAATAAGCAGCAGTACCAGGAATGTCTTGTAGCATAGCGTCCATGATTTGTTGGAAGATTGATGGAGCTGTCTTTACGCCAAATGGAAGTCTGTTATACCGAAACAATCCCTTGTGCGTATTTATAGTTAGATATTGTTTGCATTCTTCAGCTACTGGAATTTGTAGATAAGCATCTGATAAATCCAATTTTGCGAAGTATCTTCCTCCATTCAACTTTGCAAATAAGTCTTCTGGTAACGGCAACGGGTACTGATGGGCTTCTAATGCTTCATTAAGGCCTGTAGAATAATCTGCACATAGTCGGATGTTTCCATTGGGCTTCTTAACGATCACAATTGGCGCTGCCCATTCGGAAAAGTTTACCGGCTCGATGACTCCACTTTCTTGAAGGCGTGCTAACTCATGCTCAACAATAGGTAAAGCCGCATACGGCACTGGACGTTTGGGTCGGAATACTGGTGTGGCACCATGCTTGAGGACTAGCCGTGCTTTTGCTTTATTACATTCTCCCAGTTCTTCTGCAAACACTCTGTGGTGTCTTTCTAAAACAGTGTTCATCCTTTTTACCGACATCTCAGACGTCCTGACACGGCTGCAGACATGATTAATCGAGTGGTCGGCCAGTTTCAGAGTTTCTATGAGGTCGAGTCCCAACAAATCTAATCCTGGACTCTCTGTGAGGTATACAGTTGCATTTGACTTTGCATTTCCCTTCGCAACTTCACAGCATACCTCTCCAACAATATTTAATTTACCTCCTGATGCACTGTGGGCTAGCTGAATTGTTGGGCACACTGGGGGTTTGCCAATTTGCTTCCAAGTTGCTCGGCTAATAAGCGTTATGTCGGAGGCAGTGTCAAGCTGTAGACGAGTACGATGGCCATTGACCTCTAAGGTAACATATTTTCTTCGGCTGGAAAGCTGTGTGCTAGTGTGAGCCACCATTATTTTGTTGGTTACTGCACGGGCTTTGTATTTTCTAGAATAAAGTCTTGGTGGACGACGACGATGTGACTTCCCTGTACAGTAAGTCTCTTTGTGTCCTTTACGATGACACTTAATGCAACGATTGTCTTTGTATGGACAAAACTTCTTATAGTGCCATTCTCCACATAACCAGCATGGGGAAGGAGGTTGTAAGCCACATTGCTTTTGCACACTAGAATCTTTTCGCTCAGTTATTGCGTGAACGTACGGAGGACGACTACCAATCTCGACCATAGAAGTATCATGCTTCAAGTTCACCAACCTCTGACATTCACTGGTAACTTCTTGGAGAGTGATGCTTGGACACTGTTCAATTTTACTCAGAATTCTGGTTCTGATGTCAGCATCTTCAGGTGATTGCAGGCTGCATACAAATACCAAACATTTAAACTGGTCTTCTGTCATTGATGATAGTTTGAATCGTTCACACTCACGATTCACTAAGCCTGCATGTTTCACCCAGTCGTCATCGCCTGCTTTTGATAGTTTAAGGCACTGGTAGCGAATGTTGAATAAGGATGATTGTTCACCAAAGATTTGCGACAGAATCTTTATTGTTGCATCGAAACTAAAATCTCTTGGGTTCTTTGGTAGGATGCAGTTAGTGTAGCGTTCATGTTCAGCCGTGCCAAGTTTTCGAAGTAGCATTCTGACTCTTGCGGCATCATCAATTTTTTGCAGGTCGACTGTGAATAAGTCTTCGTACTTCTTGAACCACGAATCAAATGTAATACCAACTAACCCATCGAAGTGGAAATCATTTATGGAGTTCATGGTTGAATCGGCGTGAGATGTGCATGAGTTTTCTGATAGCCCCTTCTGGGTAAGATTCATTTGCTGGGTTAAAGTTCCTAGCATACGTATCTGGAACTGTTCATAGCGTTTTTCTTGGCGTTCCAGCAAGGCTTCAACTTGTTCGAAGGTACATGACATTTTGATGAGTTCACCCCGTCGCCAGTTGTTATATCTCGTGCTTGATGACTTTGACTAGCCGCAACGCAATCTTAGCACTTGAACGCCTTGAACCCTCAGTCGCAAAATCAGAAGTCAGAAGACGAGAAAACAGGAAACTTTATTCCAGTAAAAAGGGAAGTGAGTCGTGTACAAAATATTCGTATATTTTTAGTGACTATTCATCAAAAATTGAAATCATAAACATTTTATTAGTACAATGAAATATTGTCAAATATACTCTGTGAATATAACTTACATTGACTCACATTAAAATGTGATGAAAGTTTATAAATCAAGTTTACAAAAATCAATACAACTTGATAAAATGAACAATTGTATTTTTAGGGATATCGAATCCCTAACAGAATACTTGGGCTTTATTGTTTTGCCGTATGCTTAGGGTTTGAAATTAATCTTTTACTAGTCAACTTGAGTTGCTACAAGATCATATTCTGGCTCGTCGTGACGATACTATTAATAGGGAAATGTGATTACGCGCTGATGTCTTCCTATCACTACCACAAATGATGCTTCATCTCCATCCACACTGGATGTATAGAAAGCAAATATATGGATAATAATAAAGGAAGCATCTTCAGTTGACTGAATGATAGCAAAAGAGTCTTCCTATATAACGAAGTATGAAGCCATCCGTGAGTTATTCGTCGACGTTACGAGACCGTTTATACCATGGACAACACTACTAAACCAAGAAGCCCTCCACTGTAATTTGATAAAGAAGTACACACCATTCTGCGTAAATGAAAAGGATTAAACCTGGAAACCATCTCCCAGTAAACCTAGCCTAGTAGCTAAAATTTTGGAAAAGGTTATACGGATGGTACTACTTAAATATTTAAAAGAAAATTTGACGCTATCTTAAAGGCAACATGGATTCACAACAGGTTATTCTTGTCTCGAAAACATAGAAGTAGCAAAAGAAATCTAGTGTACTTTATGTTAGCAAGAGATCCACGCTGATGTCGTCCGTATTGACTTTAGTAAGGCTTTCAACATGGCCCGTTATTCCAAACTGCTATATAAGTATAGCATTCCTATTGGCACTCATTATTTCGAATTGAAGTCACAAGGTAACTATTAAAACATAATCGGAGGCAGGAAAATTGTATTGAATTAATTACCAGTGGATACACAAGCAGCTACATAGGCGCATCAGGAATATTTTAACTTACGACCAAAAGCAATTGTATAAAATACAGATAAACATGGGAAGTGGTTCTATATGGCCGATTTCGTGTTTAGGTCGAATGAATAAATTAGTACACAGGATCAGAGTAATAGGAGTAGTAGGTAAACAAACACCCTGACAGTCACATGTAAAGGTACTTATATGAGTGAGGACATATAGTTGTTATGAGAATAAAAATACAAACAATATAGAAGTGTATGGGTCTTAAGATAGTTGGTATCTATTATATAGAAATTCACTACCATCAGTTGCACCCAATCAGTATTTATGATAACTTACTTCTGTAGATAAATAATTCCGAAGTTGAACGAAATTTAAAAGTATGGGTCAAATCTTAGTTGTCTGACTGTAAAAACGTTGCTTCAGGGAACTGTTTTGGTTGCAGCGTTATTCATGTTTTATTTAAATAACCTTCCTAATCTGCTATCATGGTCATCTTGTTGCATGCTGACGATACTGAGACATAAAGGGTCATAAAAAACAAAGAGGACTATTCCGAAATTAAAAGGATCTAATGACATTTAAAAAATGGTCTAGTGTTCGACAAATGCTAATCGGTTTCGCCCAGTGACTTTTGGATATCAAAGTACAAAGACACTAACGAAAAATACTGCTATGCTACCCTGAAATTCAGACACATTAAACAAAAGTTAATATCGGCGACTACTTGTAAACCAATACACGTTGCCATACTATCACTGATGGAAGCTTTATAATTTTTCTGCCAATATGTAGAGTTTTTAGGTGTATTGATGTTACACTTTTTATCTGATAAACTGTATCTAGCTCCTGTCTAAAATATGATTCATAGTTGTTAAAACGGTTTGAAAATTACAAGCAAGTTTATCTCTAAAGTGTCAAGGCTTTCCTAAGATACGAGGCTGGTTAAAATGAACGTATTCCCGGTGTCATGCAGAATCACTTCAGTAGAACTAACAGCAATTTTCAAAACACACGACAAGCACCTCTTTATATGATATCAAGCACAGAAATTTCACAAGGACACTTCAAAAAAGTTCATAAGCCTGGAATCCATTACTCGCCTGTTGAATAACGACTTATTCAGTGAACAGTGAACGAGTGAAATTTTACCTCAGCATTCAGTTGTGACCTGGTCGACACACCCAAAAATAGCCAGGTCAATTGGGAGGGTTTTTAATGTAGATAACGAATTCAATATAACTTTTTATTTTGATCAAATTCAAGCTAAGTATTATCTCATCACAGACCGTGTGGACATTAGACATAAAATTTATTAAGCGCTTGATTTAAACCTAAAGGCTACATCAAACTCGACCTTGAATCGATCATAAATGGCATATGTAAGTTGGTTATTGAATGTAATTTACTAGTTTCGAGCAAGAACTATTTTATTGTTGTTATTTTAAAAGAGCATAAAACTGAGTCAACTAATTATAGTGCTAATTCGTGTATTTATCTGTTTCATTCACATCAGTAACCATTTGCCCAATAAACCAAAAGTTTGGACCGAAGTTGCGGAAGGTTGGGCCAAACAGCATGTAAAATATTGGGCCACACGCATGGCTTCCTGATGTTTTTCTCAATGTTCTATTCATTTGGCCTAACCTCAAATGTTACGTTCAGACAGCTGGTCCAATGTTTCGTTCGTTTGGCCCAACGTTGATGTAGGTGGCCCAGCGTTTATATGCAAAAAGCCCAATGTGGCCCAATGTTTTGGTTTACTGGGTATCCTAACTGTTAATTTGCATAACCAAACACTATATGCAAACGATTTCCCGGAAGCCATATTTTAACGTAAAATACAAATCAATCTTCACAGGTTTATTTCACGGTTTTAGCGGTGTCATTATAGGTTGGGTGACCTTTGTTAATCTCTGAATTACGTTTACCAGTGAAAATGCAGTTTCTTCTTGAAAGTTTCCACTAGAGAAGTTAATACCACTTGTTTCAATAAGGAGTTTCAACGGTTTAGTATTTGATGGGTAAGGTCAAATCTTGACTTAAGTTTATCGGGTCGTGGTTTTAGAACGTTTTTATGTCGGCCCCAACGATGGTTAAACCTAGAAAGAGTAGAGATAAAAAAGACATTTTAGTACCCAATCGGAAGTCTTACAGTCATTACCTAACATTTCCTTGAAATAGGCTATATGATTAATCCTAACTCAACATGTACACTGTTGTGCTGAAACACAACAAAGCTGTTGAATTTATAGGCAAACGAAGGTTCGTATTATTGTTATACTGAGGATTTAGACAGTCATACAATTGTGCCTCACTAAGCTTTAACCTCCCGTGTAATACTGCTTGCACATTTACTTACTACACTTGTGTGGTCCATACTTGCCAAAGTTTAACTTACTATATTTGTTCCAATGTTCTCATCTGCCTAACATGACTTTTGCCTTTTTTCTCACACATCCTTCTCCATATGCATACATTCTATTTATACATTTCATAAATTACTTGTTTTTTCGAAATAATATTTATATTAGTCTCGGCGACTACCCTTGTTTGATGAAAAGGAAATCAATTTGCTGGACATCAGCGATCAATTTTCAAAGTTGCAAGTAAGCTTTGTTTTTACTCAGTGTTGTCCAAGTAAATTAGTTTAGGGTTTACGTTAGAGCGCTCGTATTCTAATGGTTTATCGGCGTATGGTAGTAAGCCTAATTACATTGTTGTATTCAGGTAGAGCACTAAGTAGCTTATATGTAGCTTACCAGTGCCTCGTATACAATTTATAACCTTTTAAAATAAATGCACACCTCATTATCTCAGTAAAACCAATTTCAAATTAGTTCTACTAATATGTAGTAGTAAAAAACAATTGAATATATAAAGCATGATTTGGGAGGGACAAAAAACTCGTGAATGGAAGGGTATATAAAATTTCAAGGCAAAGGATTTAAGCATACACTAAGGGTGAATACATCTTCACCATTTCCAACAATTTAGACACATAGCACTCATAGCCTTTAGCCATTTGTTTAACCAGTCCCCCTAACCTCAACCTGGCAGTTTGCACCTACCAACCCAGTTGAAACCAGTTTGTGAACGTATTCATTGACTGGTGACAATTTTTGACTTGACTATTTCTAACTTCTATCATACCTGTACGCCGGTCATTATCCATTACAGAAATAAGTAGTAGTTGGGTGTATATATATATATCCTAACCACCTCAATCAGTGAAGATTCGCAATTTGATCAATTAGCTTGCCATCTCGCTTCAGTTACTTTCTGTTCATCCGGAACATTACTCGGTACTCCCGAAAAAATCCTCACTAGACCTTAATATACCTAATATTTATGTGCATAAGTAGAAAATATCAAGGTGTTAGAAGTAATCCGTGAGTCAATTACTACTATCAGTTAGACGGCAGAAAATCACGGCAAATAAAGATCATGATCTAATTGTATGTGACAGCTACATTAGTAGTGATAGGAAAGAAGACATTCGAAAGTATTTTCACATGAACATTTAGTGAAAAACAATGTTCGCTTATAATTGTTCACTTTTCAACTGAAAATAAACTATTGAGAAGAAAAAGTTTCGGATGTGACTAAAAAAAGTTATCACGTCATATAAAAAGGAGTAGTAAAAATTTGACGACTAAAATTTTCTCTTCGACTGTCATCTGCTGAAGCTTTACACATATAATCCCTCGTTATCTTTCCCTAACCTTCTAGTCATTACTAAACCTCCACTCTGTGGATGAGATTTCTGAACATTATGATGCACACCTCTTCTACTGGGTAACATATCCAAAAATAACTATAAGCACAGTTGTTTAGCTTCACCAAATGATATCCTCGAAAGGCCTGTTTTATTCTTCGAATTATTTTTGTTTTAGTATACATTATCGTAATACCTTATATTCAAGACAATTCATTTTCTAATATTATTTTGTGTTTTTTTAAGAGAAACGCGCATCTAATAATGTTGATGCTCAAGTGTTATACAAGAAGCTACTGATTTAATTTGAGTTATTCAAGTAATTGTGATCTCCGTATATACATGGCCAATCGTTATGAACCAAAATTCACACATTTATTTTGCGCATATTTTGCTTATGAAATAAACAAGTTTTCTGTGGCGTCGAATTCGCCAGGATAAATTTTCGCCATACTTGAAGAATGAGAAATAGACATTAAACTATATTTGGTGTCTTAACTAATATATGTTCTGAGTAATAGAAGACTATACTATTGAAGTAAACTTTTTTTAGTTGCTTAGTTTATCATGAAAAGGCTGTAGTACCATAAGGTAACGGCCACTGTATATCATCTTCAAACTACAAACATCCATGAGGACTACTTCTGGCTTCATGTTTGGTAAGAAAAAAGCTACGGGTCTCTCTAATTGCTCCGTTTACTTAGTGCTCTAGGGTGAAGAGATCTTTACGTGATTAATCGAAAAACACCACATTTACCACTAAAAATAAATTATTGCCTTATTATTTGTGTAATAATTAGCTTTTGAGTTTAACTTTCGTCCACACACTTTGAAGGCTGTTGGCACTAACGTACAACATATGGTCGTGGCCATTATGGTTTGTGATTCCTAATGGCTCGTACATCGGTTAGATCGAGGTGTCCACAGTGTTTCATTCCAAGCTCATGGATAGATGTGTTCCACCTCATACATCAAAGAAATAAACATGATTTACTCGTAACAATCGGTGGTAAGTTTTTACCAAAAAGCAAATTTCCACATTGATTTTTCCACCGTCTGTTAAAACTTTGTTGTTTTTTATCCGCATTTGGGAGTTAGTTACCCTTATCTTTATAATGTTATGATCAATTGTGTAGGTTTATAGGCGTTGAACTGGACAATTAACGCGGTTTTAGCGAAAACGTTTACAGCTGACGTTTGACAGACTCGTCGTTGCCTTTTTATATTTCTGAGCACTTTGTTTATAACGTAGCGATCCGCAAAAAGCAGAAAAGTAGCTAAAAATTGATGTGTGTTTGCTTAAGACTTTTTTCGGATTTCCATTGCTACATGCCTCATCGTACATAAAAGGGGGGAATTACTTTTAAAATGCGTACAGAATTGCAATAATGTAAGCACTGATTCACATATTCGATAGATACGTCGATTTGGCAACTATAATGACACCGATATCAGTTCAGATTGATTTTTATCATTTCAGGTTACGTGATCGATGATGCGGTAATAAGATCCACACAACTAATAGGGGTCGATAAACTGTATCTATCTGTAATGAGACTGTATTTGACGTCTTAATAACCTAATCTGTTGAAGTTAAAGCCTTAAGGAGCTCTCCTACTGCAGAAGCAAGTTATACAGTTGAAACTTCAATCGTATTATCCCAGTTATTCAAGCAGAAATTTATTATAGTAAGAAGGATTGACGTCAACCATAATGCCTTGTTAAGGGGAAAGTAAAAAAGCGTGCATAGTACTACAATAAAGTTCCGGTGAACGTCTTTTGAAAATTCTCGGTTTCTCCGTTAGGCATCCTCAAATCAAATCAAATACTGTTTAAAAGTCTGTATTCACACAGTTATTTTGGCATATTTGCTTATGAAAAAACAAGTTCGGTGGCGGCGAATTCGCCAGGCTAAAATTTTCGCCATACTGGAGAATGAGACAGAGACATTAAACTTAATGTAGGTGTCTTAACTAAGATATGTTCTGAGGAATAGAAGACTATACTATGAAGAAACTTTGTTAGTGCTTAGGTTATATTAAAGGCTGGTAGTACATAAGGTACCGGCACACGGCTAATCATCTTTCAAACTACAAACATCATGACCTGAACTACTTCTGGCTTCATGTTGGTAAGAAAAAAAAGCTACGTGGTTCTCTAATTTGCTCACGTTTACTTCGTTGCTCTAGGGTGAAGAGCTCTTTACGTGAAATCGAAAAACACCCACATTTACCACTAAACTAAAGTAGTTGCCTTATTATTTTGGTAATATTATCTTTTGAGTATAACTTTCTGTCACCACACTTTGACAGGCTGTTGGCAAAACTGTACAACATATGGTCGTGGCCATTATGGGTGGTGATTCTATGGCCTCGTACACGCCGTAGATCGAGGTTCCACAGTGTTCTTCCAAGCTATGATAGATGTGTGCACATCATACATCAAATGAATAAACATGATTTACTGAACAATCGGTGTAAGTTTACCAAAACTCAAATATTAAAATCGTTTTCCAAAGTCGTAAACTTTGTTGTTTTTATCCGGCATTTGGGAGTTGTTACCTTATCTTGATAATGTTATGATCACTTGGGGTAGGTTTTATATGACTGGCAAATCCCAAACAGCGGTTTTTAGCGAAAACGTTTACGTGAGTTTGACAGATTCGTCCGTTTTAGCCTTTTTATATTCTAGCACTTTGTATAACGTAGGTCGATCCGACAAAAGCAAAAAGTAGATAAAAATTGATGGGTGTTTGCTTAAGACTTTTTCGGATTTCAATTGCTACATTCCTCATCGTACATAAAAGGGAATTACTTTTAAATGCGTACAGAATGAAATCATGTAATGCACTGATTCACATATTTCGATAGAACCTTCGATTGGCATATTATAATGGACACGTTATAATGTTCAGATTGATTTTATTCAGTTCAGTTTACGTGATCGATGACTGTGGTAAATAAGATCCACCACAACTATAGGGGCGATACGTGTATCTATTGTTTGAATGAAGACTGTATTTGACGTCTTAATAACAATCTGTTGAGTTAAGCCTTAGGGAGCTCTCCTACTGCAGAAGAAGGTATATCATTTGAAACGTAATTGGTATTTTCCCATGTGACTCAAGCAGAAATTTGATTATATGTAAGTAAGGATTACGTAAAAACCATAATGCCGGTTAAGAAAGTAAAAATCTTGCATAGTACTACAATAAAGTCTTCCGGTGACCGTCTTTGAAAATTCCCGGTCTCCATTGTTAGGCATTCCCCCCCTAATCCAAGCAAAATTACTTTTAAAAGTCTGTATTCGGCGTTATTTATTAAGATTATTGTGCGTTGAAAAAAACTGACGTAATTATCCGTATCTAAAACTCTACATGTGTATATGAGGCTCAAAATCCCGTAGTTTTATTGTGTTTGTAGGGAAGATAGATCAAGAGAGATCAATTTAACAAGTGTGGAATCTTCTCAAAGTAAGCATTTATGTATTTTTTTGCTAACGACCTTTTTCATAGATTGCGAAAAAACACGCTATCATACCATTGTTGTCGGCAACAAAATTTTTTATAGTATCCTAATTTTACTCAACCAGAGTATTTTTAGTAGTCGCTTATACATCGCGATAAAATATAAACATCATCTGTAGTCTGCCACTCTCGTCGAATTATGATCGACAGCCAGTTGCATTTAGTGGGGCAGTACTGTATTTGTTTAGCACCTTGGATTTCAGTACCGGCTTCCAAAGTTGAATCCACTCCAAAACTTGGCTCAGTAATTAGTGTGTGTTTAACCCCACAATGTGTGATTCCAAACCATTCTCTAATCATTCAGTTAGATTATATGCAACTTACCCTGTCTACTAGTAACTGTCTGTGTTGGTCGGGGACTTCTAATTCATTTTGGTTATTGTTGAATATTAGCAAAACGACAAATGTTCTTTCAGATTTGAATAAACAAGATTTGGTTTTGAAAGTCGTAGTGTGTCTTGTACCATAAAAGTTGATTATAAGTTGATGTTTCACGTATTTGTTTTAATTTAGTGGACAAATTAAAATGACACCGTCTGTTGTCGAGTCACATCAATACTCCCTCTGGATTCCCTCTTCACTATTAAGCCAAAGTACCATTTTCAAACCTCGTTTTATATGAGTACATATGAGAGGACATTCACTTCTATTCACCACCATTGGTATGCACTTAACCTACCTAGGTGAATCTTGAGGATATATGATAAATTTTTTGAAAGAAGCTTTGCATGTGGTTTTTGTTGGACTAAATCTCATATAAACTTTTTGATCTCTGTAGGGCAGAATAAGCATAAATTTTGTTTTCACTTTATGATTGTGATATTGATAATTAAACTATATGGCGAATGTAGCTTGAAGCACTAATAATTAGCTGTTATTGTATTTATAAAGCCGGCAGGAGTCTCTAACTTTTGATTTTTTTGTTTGTGAACTGCTACCATATATCTATAAATATACTACTTCAAACTGTTCTGTCCGGTTTATATACTCACAGACTTTACCATTAAGTAAGGACAAACAGTTTCTGTGTTTGATCATTGCAATTTAAGATACTTCATGCACCATGTGATCAGCCCTAGTTGAGCGTGGATGATAAGTAGTATGAATAGTGTGATTGCCAGCTTGATTTCTGACTGAAGTCATTTTAGTTTAGCTAGGAATCATGCACCTCCAAATCATCTGTTAGGTTGGGTGGCGGTTTCAATAGCAGACCATCATATAAGCGTTTAGTCATAAAACGTCTTAACAGTATAAGTAGAATCTCTATACTAGCAAGGTATTCGGATAGATGTATGAGTATGTTTGCTATCCTCACTGAGGTGAAAGCTTTAAGTGCCAAAAAATTTAAACGTCGTGCACTTCATACAATAATAACAACACCAGTCAATAGTCCTCATTTAAAACATTCATAGATGGACACTACAGTTTGATTACTGATTATGTACAGATTTCTGAGGAAAGTGGACTAACAGCATTAACTAAATGTCACTGATTTATTCAGTCTTAAATTATTAGAGTTTGTTTTCCTTACGGCTACATATATACTTATGACATATAATCTGATTTTTTGGTTTTATATATTAATGTTGCAACATCTAATCTAAACACCACACATTTTATACTTATTTTACAAGCAAAAGTTACTTGTATGGCTGTAGACGCCCCCCCCCCCCCCACCTCCCCCCCCCCCCACCCAAAGGTCTTCACTATATGGTTCTGGGTCATGCGCAATGGTGTAGTTAGTTATTCAACGGAGATATCACTCGTGAAGGTAGTAATTATATAGTGCTGATGATATATTACTCAAGGGGTGTAAACCCAATTTGGTAATTGTATAATTTTCATCGGTCTCAATCCTGACGGAGCGTATTTCATGCAATTCACAATCTAAATGTTTTAGTAAACCCATTTGGGGCTTCAAATCCGGTTAGTTAAAAGCAGTTCAAAACTGCCACTTAGACATAATAGAAAGAATTGTGGAAATAGCAAAAAAAAGCTGTGGTGACGATAATATTCCCTAGATTAACCAGTAATCTTTGTATATAATAGGTAAGCTAGCTAGTCCAATTATGGCATATAGCCTAACACAATGTCGTTCGTTAAGGGTGTACCACATGATTCATAGCGACATGAAGTTAACAAGATGGCTAACGAAGAATCGGGATTACGCACCTTCAAGGAGGATGAAGAAGATAGACATGTTCAGTAGAAGTTATGAAAAAGAGTATAAAAGAATGCTGACATTCAAGTCCGTAGATAAAGTGAGTTCATTGGCTAGTAGACAACACCCGACTTTGGAGTTCAGGAGTTTGGGAAGGGGCAACGCCGTAGGGAGATCAGTTGATGAGTTTCATGCAAGTTGTTTTTTAGAAATCAAGATAACATCCGGATATAATAATGCCTTATATACTAGGGTCAACACAATCACTCATGTATATTGACTATATAGCCCACCCATTAAACACTATTAGTATAAACAACACAACATGAGAACTTTAGATTTTCAACTTCCTGCGTATCCCCCATATTTAGTCATGAGATTACATTTTGTTATTTGAGATATGTAAACGATCCGTCCTGTACGAATTTCTATGCCCTGTACGGAGGTGTATATGTTTTTTTTTTCCTTTTTTTTTTTTTTTCTTTTTTTTTTATACCAGATAGTCATCAGCTAGCAGAAGAAAACAAAAACAAAATTATGCGAATAATAGCGCGTTTCCACTATTAATTCAGTGTGTAGACCTATTTGTTTTGCAGTCAGACCAAAGCGTTGATGAGTTCTACTCGGTCAGAAAGAGAAAATTAAAATATATAAGTCAACCTATGGATATTTTCCTGTTGCTAAGTTTTTGTTTTAAACTTATACTTCTACCTCATGGAGTTGAACTATAAAAAAGTAGAAAAGAGAACCCAATACCAAGAAGATGTATCAGTCTGAAGTTTCTGTACCTTTTACGTCAGCAAAGAGAGGAGGAATAATCACAGCGATTAAAAGCGAAGAATTAAATAAGATAATATTGTCAGCGAAATGAAAGTAATCATAATAAAAGTAGTTCTAAAATACAAACAAGACTCAAGAATTAAAGTGGTACTGAAACAAAATTAAAACAACGGAATGAAGCCATATCACTCCAGGAGTTTAGGCTACAATCCAATGACCTTTTTCAGAATATCTTATCTTTGACTGTAATCTGTAGTTATCCTAACATTCGAAACAATGCTTAATAACGGTGACCTGTAAGCTTAAAAGTGACTGATCATGATTCACATAGTATATAGCGGTTATTATGTCTGTAGACATCATTTCACATTGATATTTCTATAAAAAATTATGCTGTCTTGTAAGGCTTTTAAATGAGAATAGTGTGAGATTAGAGTTGTTTTGAGTATCATCATGT
>JALJAT010000316.1:0-21099 GCA_034768735.1 Schistosoma mekongi | reverse complement strand
TCTGAAATACTGATGAATCTTCGCATGCATGGGTTTCCAGAGACACTCGTCAACGAGAATGGTTCAAACTATTCAGTACTGATCGGAGTGACGTTTGCCCCGTACCCAGATATAGTTAACCTCGGCAATTCTGAGGTATCAAAATGTTTTAACGTGTATCATCACTCAGTAAAATAACTATACCGTTATAATAGCGGACATTATTCCGCCAGTCTACTGTTTGACTAGTTTTGCAATCTTTTATAATCCTCTGAAGACACGTCAACTTCACATAACCGTCTCTGCTATGAATATTTGAATTCAGAATACATCTATTGTCTTACATCTCGTACTTAAATAAGATAATTTCCTATTTCTGTTAGTGAACATCACACATATCCTGGTTTTCGCTTCACTTTTGATGTTATGGTGGATTATATGTCGAATACTTTCCTTAGAAATAGATTTTAATTTTCCATGAGGCCACAAAATTTATTTTTGAATTGTAGTAGTCGTCGAACAAAGCTCATGTCCTTCACCCTTATTTTGGAATTTATATTATCACTCAGATGTACTTGTCTTGTTGCTTTTAATACTGAAACTAAATCAGGTGTCTAATTTCATAAGTCACCCCAACCAATTCAATAAAGCCAAACGATATTTTCCTAGGGTATATATATGTTTTACTTGTAGTTTTTTTTTTACCCTCTTCTCATCATTGTGGAACTTCTACCCATATCTGACAAATTAGATGAACCTGTGCCTGAAATACAGCATAACCTAGTTTTCAAGTTAATTTTTTTATCAGTCTGTATAACTTTTATAAGTAGTTTTGTTATTCTCAATTTTTCGTTATCCGTATTTTTTTCTCTTTCTCGTAATTCATAAGGAAATATTAAGAGTAAGCATCATTGTAATTGTATTACATTTAGGTGTAATGAAATAAACTGACTCAGCATTAATACAACAAATAATAAACGCATAGTACAATAAAGAGATTAATATTTTTAGTCATAACGAAAATTTGTAAAAATATAATTCACATCAAACATAACAAAAATATGGACAACCCATTATGATATTTCGTATTGTTGTTACCTTGGCAATATTGTCCTCAATGGTGGAATTTTGAGTTTTCTGTAACATTTGAAGTTATACCTATCATAATATAAGATTCACTGATTTCCTGAAATTAAACTTCAGTTCAAAATGAAAATCGAAGTGACAGGATTATGCAGTTTGATTTCTTGCAAATTTTTTCTAGGGTCCAAATAAGATGGATAAAGAAGTAAATGAAATTCAATTGTTTTCAGATGTAATTCTTTAAAATTTGTCTAAATAGTATCTTGAACCTCCTAAAACCACCTCCGAGGGGGTTTGATTTTTACATTGTTGATGTTGAAGATTTGAATTCTGCTGTAAAATGTTGCAGATGATACTAGTTACGTATCTGGATAATCGTTATAATTATTGAATTTATTTGAAAATAACACCATTCCATTCGACATGTATTTAGATTAAATAAAGTACTGGTTATCTAAGTAACTAGTTGATAAAACAATATTCAACTTTTACAATTGGGTCCTATTCTATATTTCTCATTTTAATTACCCAAAATAAGATATAAGTCATTTTTTGTAGTACCAATTTTGGATTTAATGCTTGTCATTAACGGAAGCATATCCATTATCTTTGAACACAATAGCTTGAATATTATTATTAAACACTGTTTTTGAGTAAATAACTACTTCATCGATTATTTGCTTACTAGTCGACTGAAACACTGAGTGATACAAATTGTGTTAAATTAGTTTTTTGTCGTATTTATCACTTTTTGATAGACAAACATTTTCAGTCAGTAATAAAATATTTTTAAGGATAAACGGACAAACCCCTTGAACTTCACAGGAATTACAGGCATTGAAGTATTAACGTTGTAAAATTACTTATAAATGCAAATTATGGTATTTATATCTTGGATTGCGAATCTTTATCTGATTTTAATTAATCATGCATAACCAATAAGATAATGAATTTTTAATCCTGTTCAACCCTAACATCACAAAAATTTGAAACGCTTCGTGGATACGGTTCGGTAAATATCTTGCCAAAACTGATTTGCTTTTTGTCTGAAATAAATGTCTCTTACAACCGTTCACACGGAATTACTTTGTATTGAGTCTCATTAAGTTCTCGTTATACACAGTAACCAACTTTCAATTAAACCGGAATCAGCCTTCCTTCTTAGCCACTTAAAGCTGGAAGTTTTGCATCATCCGTCCAAATGGTTTTACGCGTCCGAAATTTCGTAACCAAGTTCATAGAATTAGGCCGTCCCTTAATTTCTTTCAATTATTATAATCATTGTCATTTAGTTTTGGTCATCTACTCTACTCTCTACCAAACTCAAGGTGATCATATAATACGTAGTTAAATAATATAATCTACATAGAAAATAGGATTTTCTAAATAAGAAGTAATTACTTATAACTAATATCAGACTCAAATTTCATCATTAAGTCACTATTCTAGAAGAAATCACTTGTTTTCATAACACTTTTCTAAAATTCAAAGGCAGTTAACCAATACATGAAAACACCATGGATATATGGATCTTGTGAGCATTTACAACGAAAGCTCTATAATATTGGACTGAAACACCTGGAACAAGTTTGACCGAAGTTCCCTATTACTATACAATCTACACTATTTTCACTCAAGATTATATTTATTTTTGAAACTTCAACTACCCAAATTATACTTTAACCACCTAAACTCTATATCATTAAATTTACTTACGGTCAAATAGTCACTGAAATTCCGTGTATTCTATGACGGGGTGGGTTATTTATTTAATTTATAAAAAAAACTATGAAACATAAAACTTTGGAAAATTTTTTATTACCATTACTAGGAGATTTTGGATTAGTGTCTGACGCAAATATTTATAAATAATAAACTATATGTCATATATTTCACTTGATTTGAGTTCTAAGAAGAAATCTGTTGATAACTAGTTATAGTCTATAGACTTTATCAATAATTTCCAAAGATTCTTTTATGCATGGTTTTTATTAAGATAAATTGCGTGAGATAAATTTAATGTACCTCGAGAGGAAGATTGCAGATTCTTCCCCTTCCTTTATCTTTATATAAGAAAGTGTATATTGATAGTTTAATCTAGGCTTCATTATGAGTATTGAATCAAATAAAGAGGTTAATTAGTTTAAAGAGGCTTTTTTCAGTCATAGAAACTATGAATATTCCCTAATTATTTTGATGCAGTGTCAAATAATTGTATGTAAATATTGATAAAATTGATTATTTATTTATTTACTAGAGTAAACTAGTTTGAATAGTTAAGTTTATAATTCAAAAGGATAAAAGATAATCACCATATACCACCAGAGAAAGTGAAATCAAGTTCTTGTATACAAAAAGATGCAATAATGTCAGGTAATATAGTTACTAGTACACTATTTCATCATTTTGTCAACTGATGTATGTGTCATTATATTTAGAATATTCTGCTAAATGACAGATATGTTTTTAAGAAATGAATAATAAAACATCGCATTTCTGTTTTAGAAATTATTAATTTAATAGATAGTTAGTAACTAAATTATGCAGCTTTCAAACACAATGTTGAGATCTATTACAAAACTCTATTTACCACTGTAACTAACATTATAGGCTGACAACATTTAGACAACAGTTGAAAACCCGTAAACCCTAAATATGTGTTTGATTCTAGCATTAGACTTCTCAGTTATATGCTAGCACGACCAGAAGAATAATCATCACTAAGACTTGTGGTGAAGCGCTTAACCTTCTGAGAATCATTTTACCCACTAATAGTGTATATTTTCAACCCTATGTAACCTTTTCTTGCAAGCAGTTATGAATGAACTTTAAGTCCCTTCACGATCTAATTTGCACCTTCTTACGTTAAATTAGAATTTTTCTTTAGAAACAAATCAAGAATATTTAGTTTCATAATTAGGTTTCTGGGATTCATTGTACACTTCGTTAAAAGTCAAAATAAATATAACATTACTTACGAGCATTACTTAATGTGACTTATAAACATATGTAATTTTAGCTCCAGCAATTTGCTTACATAGAGTCCGTTAATGATCAGAGTGTTGTTACTGAAGTACTGTAAAGAAGATCAAGATAAAAAACACAAAGTATCCCACGAATACATGTATTTTTACACAAATTTAGTTGTCTCCTAGTCTTTGACTTATTATATACACTAACGTTTGTTTAGTACAAAGTATTTTGTTACTCCCTGTTGATTTGTCATGGATTGAAATTGTTCAGTCTTTGTTGTCATATGTGTATCCTGAGCAGATTGCCTCAGTATGACAATAATTCACAAGTATTGTGTGAGTCGGATTGTGACTGGCAAACAGAAATCAGGACTCGCGCTCCACCGTATTTGAAACTTGTCAGCCGGTTGCATCCCATACTAGTGTTGGTGTTCATCTCGGGACTCAAACCTAGCTCGTCTCGTTGCACGTAAGTGATTGTCACGACCAAGTTGCCTAGTGGTAAACGCTGTGGCGGTTATCAAGAAACGAAGTGAATTCGAATCTCGGTGTGAGCATTAACCCTGGGATGTAGGTACATTAAGCTGACGAGTCTTAGATAAGACAAAACGTGTGTCCTGGATTCTATTTTCTAGTCACAATCCAACTCAAACGAAACCAGAATTAGTTTACACTGGTTCAGTTAGAGGAAACAGTCTTTTAGAACATACAACGTGGTAAGTAATGTGGTAAAAATGTAAGGTGAACTTTATTATGTTCTCCATTTTACATACGAAGAATTTAGAATTAAATAAGTAAACTGATTTACGGTGATTTTTCGAAACGTCCTAAATTAAAAGAAGTTATCGCTGGAAATTCAATGTTTGATTTTAGTTTATCCAACTTGCTAAGCCTAATAGCCACTGTCGCGATGGACTTTTGTTGTCATCTTTAGTGTAATTTAGTTCTGTTATTATTTATAGGTCCCCACTTATTATAAACTTACTAATGCGTATTCTTCCTTAAAGGAACCAATGATACGTAGTATTATTTGACAACACAATGTTTCTGTGTAGTCTAAGTATCTGGATTAAAGTATAATATGGACTTAACTCAAGATCAATGTTGATTGAAATATTCTTGTCTTCCGGTTATTTTCTTCTTTATCATGTTCAGATTAGTGTATCGCAAGACCTAAGTATATGAAGCCTTACTCATAAAAGTACCCAAGAAGGAGTTTCGTTCCTTAACGCGTTCGATCTCAAGACATTACATTTCTGAAATTCTTTCATACATGTTTATGTTGATAAAAATGTCATACTAAACTGGATATGTTGTGAGCTCATTACATATTTACAAACACATTAGTATATATCAATTATGAATTTGACATTAAAATATAGTTATCCGTTTTGTAATTAGGCAGATGTTTGTAGTACTGTTTATCAACAATTCGTGTATGACATAGTCCATTTGGTAAATTAACAAGCATACATTAAAATAAATTCTTCTCATATTGAAACAGTATTATGTTTGATGAACTATTACTCATACTCTAAAACTTAAATCTGTCAGAGATGGAGTCAGTCCATTGAAAAGAGTACAGTCCTATTAATTATTTACTTTACTGATTATTATAATAATATTAAGGTATCCCATCTGTTGTGATTTATTGCTCAACTGGATTTACATTCAGTTCTCTCTGTCCTTCTTTCTCTACTTATTTCGATCCTATAGAATTAGACAAATATTCTAATCGATTGTAAAGAAGAACATTGACAAATATTTTAAATATATGAATACTATAAAATGTTACTCTAAATCTGGTTATTGAATGTATTCAATAGCATATTAGTGTTTCTTCAGTAAAAGCAACTAGATAGAATTGGTTCATTCACATCTGTGATGAAAACTAGTCCTAAATTCAGCTGATCTTAGCAAGACCAATATAGTTGTACCATAATTATATGCTCACTTGATTACTAGGTTTGAAGAGGAAATTCCTGAAGTTCGATTGAAAGGATACATGTTTTAGAGTGCGACACTGTCACAATAATGCATTAAAAATATATCAGTGTAGTGCGATTACAGATGGACGTTGATTGTAATATGAATTCAGGAGGAAACTACTGTTTCGAAATAGCAATAAATGAGTGTCAAAAGTCACAACTAATGATCATTGAAATAAGTCGCTCAGTGTAAAGAAAACTAGTTTAAAATGTAAAAAAAATATGAATTAAGTACTTAAAAGCCAATTATCAACTAGCAGCATTAAATTCTGACACTTACTGCATCATAATCATCTTATTCAAAAAAAGGGGTTTAGAAGTACATTACGAGTACAGCGAGTCTTGAAGTTCATCTACTCTACTTGAACTTGGAGTACCTCTTTTTTGCACTATTTTTCCTTATATTAATAACATGCTTCTTGGGTTTTCATGGATGCAGTAAAACAGCAGCCTACAAATAAGTAATTTCTTGATTTCACTTTATTCGGAACTAGTTTTTTGTTTAAACATAGCAAGAATTAATTACTACACTTTATTGATTACAGACTGTTCCCAGATAGCTATCAGGAAGCTGTGAATTTTATCACTTATAGAAGTAATCACCTTGTAAGTCAGACTAATCAACTGATTAACAAGGCTCTCAGCTTTATGTAAGAAATTATGCATGATAAATTGAACGTTCATTTTTCTAATTAGTTACCCATTAAATAGAAGCATTTTCATTACAATATATTTAGCGTTCAACAATTGTTATTTGTATACTGTTGGAGTAAACTGTGATTATTTAAACATCTAAACAAACGTGTCTCGGTTTTAAGATATGGTTAGCCAACTATCAGATTGTTGCTACATTTTAGAGATCAAATTACTGAGTAGTAGATTAGCTAGGTCAATTAACACTAAGCTAAGTGTAAAAAATATCTCCATTGATGATTTGAAAAGTGTTCATATTGACTGGCCCAATATAACGTTCACTTAGTTCTTATAGTGCTGATCTAATTCTGTTGACCTAGTTGTAATGTGGGCCACTGGTTAAGTACCAAACATTACTGACACTATGTAGAGATGGAAGATCACAGGAACACGTTAATGGCGATGCTAATACCATTCAACCTAGGTTGTGTTTTTGTAGTCTACCCTCAAACAACCCTCCGAAGGAAAAACCTACATTTTAAAATTTACGAAATAATCAGTCCTTACTGTTTTTAAAGCTATATGGCCTACTGTTCCATGCCATGATCACGAGTTACGTTTTTGGAGGTGGAAGGTGCATATTTTGTGAATTAATTTAGGTTAATTTATTAATGCGTTATCAATGTTGTAGAACGGCGATAAGATAATGTATTGATTATTCAACGCTTTAAAAACTGGAGGCCTATAAGAAATATATATTCCAAGATAACTAAATCTGAAACATCGAAGGAATAAATTTTTTGATTATAGTAATATTTTTTAAGGTTTTGATTTCTAGTCACTTATTTCTCAATTACAGTTCAAACTGTTTAAATTATAATGTAAGGGTTTGGTTATGTAACACTGCCTTTCTGACTAAACAAAACAAGGCGGAATGATGTTTTTACTTGAAACTTAGTTGTTCAAAGTTTAACTCTTTAATCACTAATCGAATATTTGACGATTAAGTCTTTTTTCAAATACAATTAAAAATAATTTAAGAGTCAGTATGTTGTGAACGCAACCGAAAACCTTTATTTATATATTCATATTAGTCGTTCTACGCAGGAATAAATAATTTTCAATTTCAATAAATAGGATTCGTAAACGATTTCATTGATGTCGAATGATTATTGTTTATTAATTTATTCGTGGATATTGGAACAAATTTTTGCCTCCACGAATAAAATAGATTGGTTGAAAATGGTAAGACAAAAAAACATATGGATACTTGATTCACTTTAATAAATTTTTCTATACAAATCCACATGTTAACATACAACACGTGTAAATCACACATGTTGATAATTGACAAGACTAATATGAATCGAATTTTCAAATAATCGAATTTACTATTCTAATCAAGGAAGATATATAGCAACCTCTCATTACCATCTGTTTAGTTATTTTAATGAATACACAATTCGCTTTTAATCAATGAGTCAGATATATGTATATTTATATGTATCGCATAATTGCATTTTGATTAGTTAGTTTACAACTACCTTCACATCAACATACAATGAATAGGATGTTGATTGATAATTATGTTTATATTTGGGGAATGAATCTGATTCATTACTGTAATTCTTCATGAGTATCGCTATACTGACGACATTATTTTAGACTACAGTCTATACTACTAGTTAATCTAGCATATTCAATGATGTGTGTTAGTTCAAATCAAGAATTAAAACAATGTTTATTTTATCTCTTTAACCACTTTATGATACGGATTGCAGCACTGTAAATCCTCTGATATAGACTACAATATAAACGTTATTACAAATATAACTTCAATAACCAAGATTATTAATACACAACCAACTGGGAACGAAATTAAAACCAAGAGGAAGATAGTACTTGATGTAAGTTTTAAAATTTTGTTTTTAGATTTTAGTATTTTGCAATTTACGTTACCACCTTGAAATGTTAAATTGTATTTCCAGTTACGTGTATATTAGTTTCTTCATGAGTATAAATGTTGTGTTTATGAAAAGAAATGTCTACAATTTCAGTGCATTCCTGTTATGTTATCAATAAATTGAATCATTCTCCGCAACAAAATAATCCGCTATATTGAATTGAGGTGGATTTTGTCGAAGTATGTACGTATATATTTTATTCGCACAATTGGATGTAGTTGTGTACACTGAAACATGGAGTAAAGGGCACTGTTTCGTCCCTTAATATTGATCGAATCCCTCGAAATTCGGGACAAGTGACTGTTTTAGTGCTTTCAGTGAGATTCAACCATCATAATCTGTGAGCAATAATAACACTAAACATAACGACAGGTTTTTCTAGTGTAATTACCTCACATTGTAAAATCAAGTGACAGATTTATTGTTTGCAATTTTTTTAAACATGAAATATACTGTGAGTGCTATCCATTATATATATAGCTACAAATACCTGACGTCTGTACCAAGTTATTACTTTACAATTAAAGTAATCCGACAACAATTGGTGTTTACCAATTCCGATTTAACAAGTCATACTATGACGAAAATCCTCATCCTCTTTTGAGCAAATTGGTACGATAAAGTTTTAAGGCTAATCATGCGATAGACGTAACATACTCAAGATATGCCTAAAAACTGATAACCAACTTGACTTCTAAGTGAACGATTCGCCAATCTTAAGTTAACTGTATAATAAATTTCTATATTTGAATGTTCCTTATTTTTAGACTGTCCCGTTATTTTATAAATTGATAATACATGTTGCTATCAAAATTTCTTTCAGCTTAGTAAGGGAGAGGTAGTAATTTTGGAAGTGGTTGAGGGATGATTTCTAATTTATTGCGCCAGATAATATAACTGACGAATGTCGTGGCTGAATTCTATATAGTAGGAGTTTTTATTAAGCAAGGTTTCTAATATATAAGTGTATTTAAGATATACTTACTTACTTAATCTAACACTAATTCTGTTGAAGCAAGATAGTTTGTGGGACAATATCGAGTTTTTGTCATAGATCGGTAGTGTTTAGTACCAGGCAGCAATTGGCCAGCTGTTCATCGTTATGGCCATCGTTCGCATTCTGGCTGTGTATATTGTAGAACCCCTACGTAATATTTGATGTACCCTACGATCGGTTAATGCTACTGTTGATAATGACAGACCTGAACGTCGTCCAGCCCAGGCAGCATCAACAGTGTGACACTGTAGAGTAGCAACTAATAAGTAAACAGCTATTTATTGCTGTCTAGTTCCAGTTGTACCAAACCCACAACAAAAAAAAATTTTATGACAAAGAAGTTCAACTAATCTTATCATTAATTTCTCAAGTGATTAACAGATGCTATAATTTGCATTAGCAAACGCATTAATTTCACTTACGAATGAGATTTTTCAACTACAAATTCTGAAATATAATCAGAAGTGATTAAATTTGCATAGTCAATATTCCTTTCATTCACATAAGAGTCAAAGAAATTTTTAATCAAAGCTGCATACATAGGTCATATCTAGGAGTGTTTCATGTATCACAAATGGTAATATTTTATGTGTTAAATCTTTCTGATGCAATATCCACTGAATCTTGTGATAAACACGATAAACTTTGAATTAAATGGACAAAATGCCTACCAAGTACGAAATCAGGGTAAGAAACGATTAGTAACATTATAATGGTAGGTTTGGCAACTTTATCGCCTATGCAATATATGATCAAACATTATGACTAATTTTCTTCATGATCGAATATAACGAAGCTACTTAGCATTCATCTACTTACATACAGTTCGCATCAATGATGTGTTTTTGTTTCAGGGGTTCAGTGTACAGTTTACGATAAGTATAAACGCATATGTATTGGCAGGACAAGTATTGTAAATAATGTTCCTGTCAGTTCCCCATATTTAATGGAAACAAGGTTTATTGAGTCCATTTTTCACTGGCTTCATGCTTTACTTTCTAAAATATTCGCACAAAAATAAACTTTAATTCTACGTGTTTTGCTTGTTTTGCTCTTCTCAACTCGTTCTCTTCGTGTTCATCGGAATATGTTCGAAGTTGGTTTGAGATAAAAAGACAGACGAGGTTCTTAATTACTTTTTGAAAGTTTGTCTGTTACCTTCAATCATATTTTAGTCTAGTGGCGTATGTGTGTTCGAAGGAGGCCATTAAGTAGAAATTAGCTTCCAATTCATCTTGCGATGTTTCAGAAATGTCAGTAGTCAGCTGAGAATATCTGTACATATTTACACTTTATCCACCCAGTATTATACATCCTGTAGTTGTAGCGTAAATAAAACAAAAATACCTGAAAATCTAGAAGCTTTTGTGGATTGAAATATTTGTTTCATATAAATTCACTCTTAGTCCAAATTATATTCCAAGTAAGCCAAGTCCCTCGTCCCATTAAAAAACTGTTTTACAATATTTTTTAACAGTAGTGAGTACCAAAGTAATGAAGTTTTGCAGATTATTATTGTTTGTAAAATAAGCTTAACTGCCTTGACGACTTCATTTTTCTTCCTCATTTAATGAAACAACAGAAGCTTTCCAATAGTTCACTATTGTTAATTTTATTTACAACAAAATATCTTAAAGTTCAGAGCGTAAACAATCTCTATCGTTTGCTAAGACAAATTAAACAATTATAGTGAAAGTCAATTTAACTAAAATTTCTATATATTTTTAATACAATTTGCATAGCGAGAGTCACTGTAAGGTTTGATAAATTTTTATTAAGTCATTATAGTGAATAAGTTTAGTCACCATTTGTTCCTTCAGAATCTGTGTGATTTATTTAAGGTTTCATTTTAATTGCTTAACGTTCTGTAGATCATATCGATCAACTGTTTGAGTTGGTCCCTGCGGTACCCAACATGTTCATAGGAGTCTTTTATAGATAGTTTCAAACACGTGAAAAAACATCGGTGCAAATTTGCATTTTATATCTACATCCCCGTACTCAATTGAGAAAATTGAAAGTATGAAATCTCCGACAATAATCTGAGTTTTATACTTACTACGTAACCGTACCTGACACCCTGAAACAAACCCCTCTTGAGCGCACTGTTATGTAAGTAGATGAATGCATACAGTAGCTTCGTATATGCATTCCTACTACAATCGTCAAATAAATGTTTCGATCTATATTAGCATAGCCGATAAAAGTTTGCCACACATACAAATATAATTTTACTATAGTTTCTTACCTGATTTTGTACTATGTTAGGCATTTGTCCATTAATTCACAGTTTATCGTGTTTCGTCACAAGCAGATCAGTGATATTGCATTCAAGAAGATCTCACAACATAAAATATTATACCTTTGTGACTACATGAACACTCCTTTCGAATAGCATAATTATGCAGCTTTGATCTAGATAAATTTCCTTTTAATCTTATGTTAATGAAATGAAATATGCCATATGCAAAATTTCCTGACGTTAGTATATTTCGAATTTGTAGTGTTTGAAAATCTATATTTCAGTAAGTGAATTAATATGCTGTTTGCTAATTGACACTTATATCATCTGCTTATCACTTGGGAGAGTAAGGATAAATGAGTTGAAACTATTTTCCTAAATGGTTGTGGTTGGTACCACTGGAACTAACACACTAAATAGCTGTTACTTATTAGTATGCTACCTACAATATTCACACTGTTGGCTGCCTGGGGCTGGCGAAGTTCATGTCTGTCATTAGCAACAGTAGCATTAACCGATCGTAGTGATACATCACTTATTAAAGTAGGGGTTCTACCAATACCACCAGCAAATGCGACGATTGCCATCTACGATGAAACACTGCCCATTGCTGCCTGGTACTAAAACAATACCGATCTATGCAAAACCGTATTTGTCTCCACAAAGACTATCTTGCTTCAACATACTTAGGTTAGATTAAATTAATAAAGTCTATCTTAACTACAATATATAGAAACCTTGCTTCATTAAACCTCCCTACTATATAGATTCAGCCAAGCACATTCGTCAGTTATAAATCTGCCGGCACTAAATAGAAATAATCTCCTCAAACCACTTAAAAATTACTCCCGACCTTACATAATAAGAAATTTTGATACAAATCGTATTTCAAATTTATCAATGAACGGACAGTTTAAACTACGTAACATCAATATTTATTATACAGTTTAACTTAACGATTGGGAATCGTCAATCTTAGAAGTCAGTGGGTTTATCCTTTTTAGCAATTTGAGATTTACTATATCGCATGGATTTAGCCTTAAAACTTTATCGTACCATTTGCAAACGTGATGATGAATTTCGTAATATGTACTTGGTAATATAAATTGGTAAACACCAATTGTTGTCAGGATGCTTTAATTGTAAAATTATATTGGTACAGACGGTCAGGTCTTTATTAGCTATATATATATTGGATAGCATCCCAGTATATTCATGTTTAAAAATTGCAACAATAAATCTGTCATCTATCATTTTTACAATGTTATGTAAACCACTAGAAAAAACAATTCGTTATGTGTTATTGTTAGAGTGCTCACAGATTACTGTTGGTTTGAATTCACTGAAAGCACTAAACAGTTCACTGTTCCTCGGAGTCTCGAGGGGATTCGTCAAATTAAGACGAGACAGCGCCCTTACCCAGTTTTTCAGTGGTACCCAACTACATCAATCTGTGACGACTCCCCAAACGACTTATACGTACCATACGCGCAATCCCCTCAATTCAATATAGCTGATATTTTGTTTTGCGGAGAATGATCATTAATATCATAACATCAACGAATGCCACTGACTCGTACACATTTCTTTTCATAAACACAACATTTATACCATGGGAACCTAATATACACGTAACTGAAATTACAATTCAAACATTTCAATGTTGTAATAAATTGCAAATACTAAACCTCTAAAACAAATGTTTAAAACTTACAATCAAGACTATCGTCCTCTTGGTTTTAATTCGGTCCCAGTTGTTTGTTGTATTAATAATCTTTGTTATGAAGTTATATTTGTAATAACATTATTAGTTCATATCAGTAGGATTTACAGTGCTGCAATCCGTCACTCCTAAAGTGTAAAGAACATAAAACATTTGTTTTAAATTTCTTGATTTTTACACTAACACCCAATCATTGAATCTGCTAATTAACTATTAGTAGATACTTAGTATAATCGAATGGTCTAATAATTCGCATACTTCATGATTGAATATACAGTAATGATCAGATTCATTGTCCCCAAATTATCCAACATACTTATCCTCAATCATCATATTTCTTGTCTGTTTATGTGAAGTGATGTACTACTAATCAAAATGCAATTATCTATACATATAACTATACATATATCGACTCATTGATTAAATATGCCTGAATTGTTGTATTCATGGTAAAGGAGGGTACTAAAAGCAATTGTGTAATGATCATGGTTGCTATAGATCTTCCTCGATTAGCATAAAATTCATATGGAAAATTGCCGATTCATATTAGTCTGTAAATTATCACATGGGTATTTACACGGTTGTGTTAACATGTGATCTTGTAGGAACATTAGTAAAGGGAATCCATACGGGGGTGGCCATCTTTTTTTTGTCTTACCATTTTCAACCAATCTAGTTAGTCGTGGGAGCAACAATTTTTCCAAATCCAAAATAAATTAATAAACAATATCATTCTACATCAATGCATCGTTTACGAATCCTATTTGAAATTGAAAATTATTTATGCCTGCGTAAACGACTACTATGAATAATACATAACGGTTTTTCGTTCCGTTCACAACATACGGACTCTTAAAATATTTGTTAATTGTTTGAAAAAGACTTAATCGTCAATATTCGATTAGTGCTTAAGAGTTAACGTTGAACAACTAATTTTCAATAAAAACATCATTCCGCCTTGTTTTGTTTATCAAAAGGCAGTGTTACATAACCAAACCCTTACATTATAATTTAAACCGTTTGGAAACATGTAATTGAGAATAATGACATAAAATCAAAACCTAAAAAATATTACTATAACAAAAAAATTTATCCTTCGATGTTCCAGATTTAGTTATCTTTGGAATATATATTTCTTATAGGCCTCCATTCTTAAAGCGTGAATAATCAATACATATTTATCGCCGTTCTACACATATGATACGCATCAAATAAATTTACCTAAATGAAGTCACAAAATATGCACCTTCCCCTCCAAGAACGTAACTCTGATCATGCATGAACATAGGCCATATAGTTTAAACAGTAAGATGATTTTTCGTAAATTTTAAATGTAGGGTTTCCTTTGGATGTTGTTTGAGGGTAGACTACAAACCAACCTATGTTGAATGGTATTACATCGCCAGTAACGTGTTTCCTGTGATCCTCCAGTCTCTACCTAGTTCAGTAGATGGTTTGGTCACTTAAACCAGTGGCCACATACCACTAGGTCAACAGAATGTATATCATCACTATAAAGAACTAGTGAACGTTATATTGCCATTCATATGACACTTCTCAAATCATCAATGGACCATTTTACACTTCGCTTAGTGTTAATTGACCTAGCTCATCTACTACTCATTAATTTGATCTCGAACATGAGCAACAATCTGCTAGTTGGCTACCATATTCTTAAAACCGAGACACGTTTGTTTAGATGTTTAAAAATCACAGTTTCTCCACATATACCAATAACAGTGTTGAACGCTACATTATTGTAATGAAAATGCTTCTATTTAATGGGTAACTCATTAGAAAATGAACGGTCAATTTATCAATGCATAATTTCTTACATCCGCTGGCGAGCCGTTACTCTTTGTTAGTCCTGACTTACAAGGTGATTACCTCTATACTAATCAAATCACAGCTTCCTGATAGCTATCTGGAACCAACAGTCGGTAATCATCCAGTGTAATATTAATTCTTGCTATGTTTAACAAAACCTATTCCGAAAAAGTGAAATCAAGAAATTCTTATGTGTAGCTGCTGTTTACTGCACCAGGAAAACCCAATAAAGATTTTATTAATATAAGGAACCAAGTGGCAAAAAGATAACCAATTCAAGTAGAGTAGATGAACTGCAAGACTCGCGGGACTCGGAAGTACTTCTAACCCTTTTTTGAATAAGATGATTATATGATACGTTCAGAATTAATGCTGCTAGTTGATATTGGCTTTAGTACTTAATTCAGATTTATTTACATTTTTAAACTAGTTTTGCTTTACACTGAGCGCTATTTCATGATCATAGTTGTACTTTTGACCTCTTTATTGCTATTCGAAACAGTAGTTCCTCCTGAATTCATATTGACAATCACGGCCAGCGTAATCGCACTACACTGAGAATATTTTTTTTAAAATGCATTATGTGGACAGTGCGCACTCTCACTTACCGTTTCAATGAACTCAGGAATTCCTCTTCACACCTATTAATCATTCCATAAAAAATGGTACACTATAGATTGTCGCTAATCAGCTGAATTTAGGACTAGTTTTCATCACACGATGTGAATGACCCAGTTCTATCTATTGCTTTTACTGAAGAAACACCAATATGCTATTGAATACATTCAATTACAGATTTCGAGTACATTTTATAGTATTCATATATATTGTAAATATGTAATCAATGTTCTCTTTACATCGATAGATATTGTCTCAATCTATAGGATCGAATAAGGAAGAACGAAGACAGAGAGAACTGAATGTCAAATCCTTGAAGCAATAAATCACAACAGATGGATACATTATATTTTAGAAAAATCATAAAATAATAATTATAGGACTGTAACCTTTTCAATGACTGACTCCATCTCTGACAGTATTTAAGTTTTGAGTATGAGTAATAGGTCCCACACTAAGACTGTTTTCAATATGAGAAGAATTTTATTTTAATGTATCGTGTTAATTTACCAAAATGGACTAGGTCTACAGATTGTTGATAAACAGTACGACAAACATCCTGCCTAAGTACAAGAACTATACTATTTTAATGTCAAATTCATAATTTTATATACTATGTGTTTGTAAATATGTAATGAGCTCACATAACCCTTTAAAAAAAAAAAAAAAAAAAAAAAAAACAAATAGTATGACATTTTTATCAACATAACATGTATAAAGAAGTTCAGAAATGTAATGTCTGAGAATCGAACGCGTATACGGACGAAACTCCTTCTTGGGCACTTTTATGAGTAAGGCTTCATATACGCTTAGTCTGCGATACACAATCTAACATGAACAGAAAAATAACTGAGACAAGAATATTTCAATCAACATTGTCTTGAGTCAGCGTCCATAGTTACTTTAAATCCATATACTTCGACTACACGAATGACATTGTGCAGTCAAATAATCGACTTATCATGGTTTCCTTTAGGAAGAGTACGCCTTATAGGTATAATAAGTGGGACTACAATATACCCATTACAATTACACTAAAAGATGCCAACAACGTCCATCGCGACAGTGCTAGTAGGCTTAGCAAGTTGGATTAAACACAAAATCAAACATTTAATTTCCGCGATAACTCTTTTTAGGTACGTTTTTTTCCGAAAATCCCGTAATCATTTACTTATTTAATTCCTAAATCTTCCGTATGTAAAATGAGAAGCATAATAAAGTTCACCTTACATTTTTAACCACATTACTTACCACGTTTATGTTGCAACACGCTTTTCCTCGAACTGAACCAGTGTAACTAAATCTGGTTTCGTTTGAGTGGATTGTACTATAAAATAAATCCAGGACACCGTTTTTGTCTTATCTACGACTCGTCAGCTTAGGGACCTACATCCCCGGGTACTGCTCACACCGAGATTCGAATTCACTTGCGTTTTCTTGATAACCGCCACGCGTTTACCACTAGCCCTTGGTCGGGACAATCACTTTACGTGCAACGGACTAGCCGAGGGGTTTTTTGTTTTTTTTGTTTTTTTTTGTGAATCCCGAGATGAACCCACACTAGTAATGGGATGCACACCCGGCTGCAGTTTTCAAATACGGTGGAGCGCGAGTCCCTGAATCTGTTTGCCAAGTCCACAATCCGACTCAACATAATACGTGTAATGATGAGAAGAATTTATTTTAATGTAGGCTTGTTATTTACCAAAATGGACATGTCATACACGAATTGTGATAAACAGTACGACAAACATTGCCTAATTACAGAAAATGATAACTATATGTTAATGTCAGATTCATAATGGAGTATAGACTAATGTGTTTGTAAATATGTAATGAGCTCACATCCATACCCAGTTAGTATGAATTTTTTATAACATAAACATGTATGAAAGAATTTCAGAAATGTAATGTCTTGAGATCGAACGGTAAGGAACGAAAAATTTTTTGGGACTTATGAGTACGGTTCATATAATTCGGTATTGCGATACAATAATCTGAACATGATAAAGAAGAAAAAACCTGAAGACAAGAATATTTCAATCATATGATCTGAGTCAAGTCCATAAGTCATACTTTAATCCAGATACTTCGACTACACAGAAACATTTGCTGTCAAATAATAATACTATGCATTGTCCTTTAGGAGTATTCGCATTAGTAAGGTATAATAAGTGGGATACAATAATAACACAATTAAAATTACACTAACAGATGACAACAAAGTTCCATCGCGACAGGGGCTATTAGCTTAGCAAGTTGGATAACTACCAAAATCAAACCATTGAATTCCAGCGATAAATTTTTTAATTTAGGACGTTTCGAAAATCACCGTAAATCCGTTTACTTATTTAATTCTAAATTATTCGTATGTAAAATGGAGAAACATAATAAAGTTCCACTTACATTTTTACAACATCTTACCACGTTTATGTTCTAAACGACTGTGTCCTCTCAGACGGTAAACTAATTCTGGTTTCGTTTGAGGTGGATTGTGACAAAAATAGAATCCAGGACACACGTTTTGTCTTATCTACGACCTCGTCGCTTAATGTACCTACATACCAGGGTTAATGCTCCAACCGAGATTCGATTCATCGTTTCTTGATAACCCGCCACAGCGTTTACCACTAGCAACTTGGTCGTGACAATCACTTACGTGCACGAGACGAGCTAGGTTTGAGCCCGAGATAAACCAACACTAGTAGGGATGCAACCGTCCTGACAAGTTTCAAAAATACGGTGGAGCGCGAGTCCTGATTTCCTGTTTGCCAGTCACAACCGACTCACCCAATACTTTGATTATTGTCATACTGGAGCAATCTGCTCGGAGGATCCCATATACAACAAATACTGAAACACTTCAATCCATACAAATCAACAGGGAGTAACAAAATACTTTGTACTAAACAAACGTTATGTATTAATAAATCCAAAGACTATGAAGACAACTAAATTTGTTGTAAAAATACCTGTATTTTCGTGGGATACTTTGGTGTTTTTTAATCTTGATCTTCGTTACAGTACGTCAGTAACACACTCTGATCATACGGACTCTATGTAAGGCAAATTTGCTTGGGAGCTAAAATTACATATGTTATAATTCCCATTAAGTATGCTCGTAAGTAATGTTATATTTATTTTGACTTTTAAAATCGAAGGTAACATGATCCCCAGAAACCTAATTATGAACATAATATTCTTATTTTTTTGTAAAGAAAAATGCTAATTTGAACGTAAGAAAGGTGCAAATTAGATCGTGAATGACTTAAGTTCATTCCTAACTGCTTGTCAATAAAAGGTTACATAGGGTTGAAAATATACACTATTAGTGGGTAAATGATTCTCAGAAGGTAATCGCCTTCACACACAAGGTCTTCGTGATGATTATTCTTCTGGTCCGTGCTAGCATATAACTGAGAAGTCTAATGCTAGATCAAACCATATATTAGGGTTTACGGGTTTTCAACTGTTGTCTAAATGTTGTCAGGCCTATAAGTTAAGTTTACCGTGGTAAATAGAGTTGGTAATAGATCTCAACATTTGTGTTTGAAAGCTGCATAATTTAATTTACTAACTTCTATTAAATTAATAATTTCTAAAACAGAAATGCGATGTTTTAATTATTTCATTTCTTAAAAAATATCTGTCCATTTAGCATGATATTCGAAATATAAAGACACCATCATCATTTGACAAAATGTAGAAATAGTGGTACTAGTACTATATGTACCTGACCTTATTCATCTTTTTGTATACACGAACTTGATTTCACTTTCTCTTGTGGTAATGGTGCTTACTTTTTATCCTTTGAATTATAACTTAACTATTCAACTAGTTTACTCTAGTAAATAAATAAATAATTCAATTTTATCAATCATTTACATACAAGTATTTGACCACTGCACAAAATAATTCGGGAATATTCATATTTCTATGACTTAAAAAAGCCTCTTTAAAAAAAAACTAATTAACCTCTTTAATTTGATTCAAATACTCAGTAATGAAGCCTAGATTAAAACTATCAATATACAACTTTCTTATATAAATATAACGGGAAGGTGAAGAATCTTCAATCTTCCTCTCGATTACTTAATGTATCTCACGCATTTATCTTAATAACACCATGCATACAAGAATATTTTGAATTATTGATTATAGACTAAACTAGTATCTAGTTTATGCCAACAGATTTTCATTCCTTATGCATTAATCAAATCAGTGAATTATGAATCATATAGTTTATATCTATATAATATTTGCGGTTTAACAGACACAATCCCAAAATACCTAGTAATGCTAATAAAAATTATTCGCAAAAGTTTTTCCTGTTTCATTAGTTTTTTTTTAAAAAAAACTAAAGAAATAATCAAACACACGTAGATAACACTGAATTGCAAGTTACATATCTGAAATAAAGTAAATTTAATGATAATATGCAGTGTATGGTTGTTAAAGTATAATTTGGTATTTGAAATTTTCAAAAATAATATATCTAATTAGGAAACTAGTTGAGCTTTTCTCTTCAATAGGGATACTTACGGTCAAACTGTTCCCGGGTTGTTATTATATCAATATGATAAAATTTTCGGTTGGTAAAATGCTCCACAAGATCCATATCGTCATTTGTTTTTTCATGTATTGGAATTAACTCATGCATTTGAATTTTATAAAAGTGTTATTAAAACAAGTATTTCTTCCTAGTAATATTGGACTTAATGATGAATAGTTGAGTCTGATATTAGTGTATAACTAATAACTTCTTTCTTTAAGAAAATCAATTTTATACTGTAGAATTCTATTATTTAAATACTTATTATATGATCACCTTTTGAGTTTTGGTAGAGTATATGCCCACAACTAAATGACAATGATTTAATAATTGAATAATTAAGTGACGGCTAAAATATCTATGACTTGTTTATATATTTTTCGACGTATGTAAAACATGTGACGGGGACTATGAAACCTCGCAGCATTTAATGCTAAGAAGGAAGCTGATTCCAGGTTTTAATTGAACGTTGGTTACTGTGTATAACCGAGACCTTAATGATACTCAATCACAAAGTATTC
>JALJAT010000315.1:0-21109 GCA_034768735.1 Schistosoma mekongi | reverse complement strand
TGAATATCCTATCTATGCTCATCTATTCACAGCCCACCAACTACCACTGATACTCACAACACTCACACACCCACAAGCAGTATGTCTAGCGTGTCACATTACGATGTAGAAGGTAACAAAGTACTCATGAAAATAATTGCGAATAATTATCGAAGTGATGGGACTAATCAAGTGACTACTACTTAGAAGCCATAAATAATAAAAGAATGGTTTAGGACAAGTGAATATAAAATTAACTGGTTACATAATATCAAGTAGGAGAATAGATAAAACTTTTTGGATGAGATGGATAAGATATGTAGACAGAATGTTACCGATCTGCATACATAAACTGGGACAGACAGTGATAAGAAGACAAGCTATGCGACATATTTCCGTAATACATTTCGGACAATCTGATCACACATAAACTTGTCAAGATACAAAAGTCAAACCAGAGATAAATTGAAAATAAGAAAGTTTGAAGTGCACTCATTAGCTCTATCGATAAGTGCTTGATATTGTGCTTAGGTAATTCATATCTTTAGATTAGTGAATATTAGGTTACGCTAAGTGTAATTGCTTCTAAAGTCTATAAAATATCTAACATAAAATTGGGGTTAGGTTTATAACCGATCGATTTATAGGTGGGATATTTTTTTTCTGAATCAAAGCTAACATTGAAAATTCCTGCCAGCATAAAAATAATAAGATTAATATTAGTAGGTAAGTAACAAGAATTATTTGTAAACTGAAATTTTAATTTCACACACATTATAGAGTTTTTCTAAATTTCGTCATTGTAAACATCCAGACGGTGGCTGACATAATACGGGCTGATTAATCAACTTTAGAGAAATGTCCTGGCTTTGGTCAACTTAAATTAAGTCTACATTTTTTATGTTGATATATCTGTGGACGTTTTAAGAGCTCCATATACTATGCACACATTCATTTACACCTAAAGGTTTTATATATGAGTTTGAGGTAATATGGAAACCTTGCCCACTAGGTATAATTCGTTGCTTTACTGTACTTTTACTGGACACCTGTCTGTTCTTGTTATGACGACAAAGAACTGTGTATGCTTGCAGCTCGTTTAGTTTCAACCGTAAAACACTACCAATTGATAGTGTTTTGATCATCAAGTTCGATTTAATCGTGATACATGGCGTTTCTGTATGTATGTGCGTATGATTAACATAGAACCTAGCACATGTGTGCATCGGTCCCAGTTATCATATCCCAATAGCACCGCAAGATTAACACCACATTAGTAGAAGTTACTTCAATGATAATAATAATAATAGTAACAAGGAGTGTGAACATATAGAATATGGTTCAGGAAGCGTTGAAAGAAAGTAGTGGAATAATTAAAAGCTCATGATTTAAGGGAGGACAATGAGTGGATACATCTGCGCCACTGTGACCGATTCTGGGCCATGTCGCTCAGTGTTTCTAGCCACTGGCTACGGTACTCGCAAAGACCCCATCCAGGTAGTCTGCAACTACCGACACGACTAAAATCAGTAGTCAGTGACTTCATGGACTGATGCCATGTTTTGGTTTGGCCGCCTCCAACTCTCTTCTATCCTGCTCCTATATCAGCTAGCATTGCGCGTCGAGGAAGACGGTGGTTGGGCATACGCAACACATATCCCAACCACCTCAGTCGATGAAGATTCACAACCTAATCGACCGATTTACCACATTTGCCTAACACCCATCGTCTAATCTCGTTATTACTTACTCGGTGATCCCAGCTAACGCGAGCGATGTTTCGTAGACATCGATGGTCAGAAACTAACAACCGTCGAGTGTCATCTACCCTTAATGGCCACGTCTCACACCCATACAGTAGGACAGAGCGAACTGTTGCGCAGTACACTCTTCCTTTCGTTGAGAGACGAATATCTCGTCTACGCCATAGGTGACGTAAGTTGGTAAAAGCCAAACGAGCTTTTTGAATTCGTACTGAGATTTCGTCAGAGACTAACCCATTAGGGCTAATCAGACTTCCAAGATAAGTGAAGTGGTCGACGTGCTCAACTACTTCACTCCCTATCTTTAGTTCAGGGGTTGACGAAAACCAGTCCTGGAGCAATAGTTTGCATTCAGAGGGGGAGAAACGCATTCCGAAAATGCTTGCATTCGAGCTTATTGCTGTTAAAAGCTTCTGCATCGTATCAGCGTCTTCGCCGAACAGGACTATATCGTCAGCATATTCTAAGTCAATAAATGGATCTACTGGTAGGAGATCAATTCCTGAAAAGTTAGACGATGAAAGTGTAATTTCTAACAGTATGTCAACTATGAAATTAAACAAAAATGGGGAGAGTGGGCAGCCTTGATGGACACCACTTGACGTTAAAAGTTCAGATGACAGTTCGCCATATGCTCTGACGCGACTAATAGTGCTTGAGTAAAGAGCCTTAACAAGTTTTATGCATTTTTGGGGCACGCCTTTCAATGAAAGACACTGCCATAGAACTTCACGGTCTACAGAGTCAAATGCTGCTTTTAAGTCGAGAAAAACCACTATTGTCGGTCGCCGAAAAGTATGTCTGTGTTCTAAGATCTGACGAACGGTAAATATCTGGTCTATACAACTGCGACCAGGACTGAAACCAGCCTGATTTTCTCGTATTTGGAGATCACGAGATGCAGTTAAGCGTCTGGTAATTATAGAAGCTAGTATTTTAGACACTATATTGGTCAAACTAATTCCTCTATGGTTATTACAGGACGATTTTGACCCGTTCTTATATACTGGGACGATTAACGATCGACACCAGTCAGACGGAATTATGTCAAGTTCCCAAACCTTAGTCAAAATATCAGCCAGTCTGGTTGTCAATGTGGGACCACCATCCTTAAACACCTCTGGGGATAATCCGTCTGGACCCGCTGCTTTGCCTCGCCTTAGATTGGTTATAACTTTTCGACTTCGATAAGAGTCGGGGGACCTAAGTCGACTTTCCATTCTGGCTGTCTCGAAATAGTGGGAGGTTTTAGAGCGGCTGAAGGCCATTTGAACCGCTCCTTGAAGTGTTCAGCCCATCGTTCTAAACGTCTAGACTGAGAGCTAATAAGCGTTCCATCTTTTTCGGAAATCGTCTCACTAACGCTGGATTTTTTAACCCCGGTTTCTTTTATCAACTTGAAAAGTTGTCTAGTGTTACCTATCGCCGCTGTCTTTTCCATTTCCTTTGCTTTCGTTACCCGCCACTGCTCACGGTCTTTTCGCAGACTTTTCGTTAGTTTATGCCTGATTACTCGTCGCTCATAATCGTGTTCGGAGCCTGATGGGATAAGTCTTCGGGAGTCTATTAAATCAACAGAAGCCATTGAGATCCATTGATTTTTCTTGATATGTTGGTTTAAGTCCTTGATAGATATCATTGTAGATGCCACAGCTGCTTGAACATCTTGCCAAGCAGTATCTAGTCGGGACGCATCTTTATAATTGCCTAAGTGGTTTCTCAGTTGTTCCTGGAATTTAATTTTGGCTGTTTCAATACTAAACTGAATTCTAAAAGGTTTTCCTGTGGTAGTTTTTCTTCGCCCGGTAAGATGCAAGCAAACGCGTGCTCTCACTAGAGCGTGGTCGGAGTCCAAACGTGTACTCCAGAAAAATCGGCAGTCTTCTATAGAGCCTCTCCAACGGTAACTAATCGCAATATGGTCTATTTGAGTCCACCGTTGAGTAGGGCCAGGAGGTCTCCATGTTACACGATGTCGCTCCTTATGCTTAAAGTTCGTGTTGACTAGAAATAAACGATTGTCTAATCATAGCTGTAGCAGACGGTCGTCGTTATCCGTCCTCTGAGTTGGAACACTGAAGCATTCACCTAAATATCTTTTAGATTGGTTCAAGCTACCTATTTGGGCGTTAAAATCACCAGCCAAGATTACCAAGTCTGAGTGTTTGGCCCTATGAAGTAGTTCAGAAAGTTTTCTGTAAAATTCATCTTTCACTTCATCCAGGCTGCAGTCGGTGGGAGCGTAGGCAGAAACAACGAATAGACAACGACGTGTGTCCCTATCTTTCCGAGTTCTTACTGAACCATTTAATCGGACGGCACATAGGCGACTGTCGACAGGAATCCATTTAAGAAGCGCCTGTTCTGCTTTCATACTTAACGCAATACCTACACCGGCGAGCCCACGAGAAGTTGCTGTTGAATCGCCAGATAAACGAAGAGTGTATCGCGAAGGTTGTTCATTTTGACTAGATGAGGTCAAGTGAATGGCGACGCTAGGATCCTGTATGCGTGTTTCGGAGACACAACATACATCAATGGCGCGGGATCCTAATGTCCTAGCTAGGGAGGCTTGTTGCCCTATTTGACACAGGGTTCGTACATTGAATGCACCAATGTGAAGTTTGGAGCGTGGTCTTAGTATGCTCGGGACGTTATTTAGTGGGCCGGAATCGTTAGCACTAATGACACAGGAGGAAGTTGAAGATAAGGATTTAGGCTTGAAGGTGGGGCGGGATAAACATTAGGAATAGAAGAAGGGGTTTGATTAAAATGGAAGTGATCTTGCGTGTTGTTAGCGGTATGACGGCGGTTATCTCTCCCCAGTTGCCCATGCTGTGGAAGGGTTTTTCTTGATGTACCTGAAAAATAAAATGAGTTAGGGTTGGCCTGAAAGACCTGGGAGCGTGACCGCAGTGCCCAAGGAACAACTGCTTGAGGCCGGTCACACACGGCCTTTTTGAGAGAGGTTTTCGTTGATGTATCTCCGTACTTGTTGAGGTCTTACTGCCAGAGACGGAAATCCGTGGAGTAAGGTGAGGTGTGCATTTTTAGGGTCGACCTTTTCTAACCCCGCCCTTCCTTTGTGGGAAGGTAGCATCGCTGCTATGCTGGTTGTCCGAAGAAAACACCTTACTGCCGTCACACCTCTGTACAGCCGGTAGTACGACTTCGTCGTCGGACCTTATATTTGCTGCTTTTGGTCTCACCGCTCTTCAACCGACCTGCCTGGCAATGGTAGGACCTAGAGGAACGATTGTTCCAGCCAGTATAGCCCGATTGAGTCATCACGATAGGCAAGCCCGACCACCACGTCAAGGTAGCAGCACGGTCGGGAGTTATTGCATAAGTTCAAATAAGTTTACTTTCGGCTTAGCGTAAATGCATCTGCCAACAGCTACTAGGACTTTCACAAGAAACAATCCTGCCTTTAGTGCCAGCATTATGGTGAAAACTAATTATCCTTCCAGATGCTTTAAGTATAAGATGAAAAGAAAAATAATCCTGCGTTTGTGTACAAAGAACATACAGTTTCAGTACCACAGCAAGTTATGTATATGCACCTTAAATAGACGAGCTCCTTGAGACTAGTGAAAATCAACAGGTGTTCTTCTTATGCTATTACCAATTGTTTGCATAAATTTACATGCACCCGCCAAAGCTGTTACAGGAAAGTTTATACCAGAGATTTCACGAGCGTGTGACAAATGTCTACGATTAGGAGGACTGAAAACATTTAATAGTGCAACTGTTAAACGCCTCATTTACAATGGATATCAGGTTGATAATCTGAAATAAACAAACCCCAAACCTTATGAAATTTGCTGAAGCTAACGACATCAAACTCTTCGAACGCATCTTCAAAAGAAAACAGTTACTAGTCTTCCCTTACTTTGGCAAATTAACTCTTATTTCATTACATTATTGCTGTTGATATTTTCAGTCCAATTTACGTTATTATATTCTACTTCTAAATTTTGATCTCAATGACTGAACCTAACTCAGATAATTCTCAAGTGTTATCAACTGTTTTTATTTTTCTCATTATGAAATTATCGAAACTACTATTTTGTCTGCTATGCTTCGAATTTGAATATTTCGACTTGACAGCAGAATTTCAGTTATTGTGGTACTACTAACAAGTTTTCTTTTGTTTTTCCGTCCCAGAATGCCGGAAACGATTTTGCCTGAGGACAACATAAATTGTGCGTAAATTACAAACTACGTGTTGAAAGCTGCAATTTGAAATGTTGAACGATTGATCGAGTGTTCTACTGACAAACATCACTTCCTTCAGAGAGCTTATATCGCGGCTCGCAATTGATAGAGATTAACGCTACATCTATGTTCCCAAATCCTGATGAGTGGTGAAAATAAGATTGACGCGGTCACGACTAGGTCTGTAATTATTGAATACGCTACATTAGTCAAACTGTTTTTTTTTTATAATTATCACAAGAGGATTTTAGGCATGTTTCGTAGACTTGGACGATTAGCGATCGAAACTGGTCAGATAAGATTACGTCAAGCTCCCATACTTTTGCTAACATATTAGTTAAGCTAATCACTAAGGCTAGATCACCATCCCTAAAGCTCTCTGGAGTTGACTCAATCAGATCTACTGCTGTTCCTTCATATTGAATATAGCTCTTTCAACTTTGGCACGAGTCGGAGGGACCTAATTCAATATGTACTTAGGTAGTTTGGAAATTATAGTAGATGTAAATTAGCTGAAGGGGAACTGAACTGCTCTTTAAGTGTTCAGCCTATCATTATAAGCATCTAAGTTGCAGGCTGATAAATGTCCTTTTTGAAGATTGTTTTACTAACGCTTGGTTTTTTAATCCCAGTTTCTTTCTGTTGTCTAGTGTTGCCTGTCGCCTTTGCCTTTTTCATCTTTTCTGCCTTCATTAAACACCACTGCTCACATTCATTACGTAGGCATTTACCAGTGTCGATTTAAATTATCTCTACTCTTCATCGTCTTCGAAGTGTGATTGGATAAGTTTACAAGGGTTCATCAATTCAATAAGCATCGCTGAAATCTTTAGATTGCCCTTAACACCTAGGTCTAGAACGCTAATAGATGTGATTATAAAAAATGATACTAAAAATCAAAAGAATTACAGTGGATATAAAATGTTGGTAACGTAACTTTGGTGGTGGACTTAAGAAAAACAAAGTAACTTTTACGATTGCGTATACTTTAATCCGAAACACTTACATTTGAACAGTTGACTGGGAATGTTTATAAGGACACTATTGTTACTAACTAACGAGCTATCGGACTACTTCGTACAGAGTTTACTTGTGTTTGCGGACACAATATGGCCTTAGCAATACCCAAGGCATACGAAGTGTAGCCATTTTCCGCAGTAAAGGACGCTGGCAAAAAAAAGCTAATAAGAACAGGTAGCTTCCGTAGCGAGTTTAGATTAGCATTACAGCAAACCTCATGTCGGGTGCATTGAAGGTAATGTGGTTACCTGTATCGCTAACTATATGTGAGTAATGGTGTAGTAGTATCAACAATTCGGAAACATCTGTTCGGAAACACGGGCATGTAAATATTTTTCAGTGTTGGGAATATTGTCAAAACGGTTGATAGGAGGAGGAATTATTATACAGATAGATGCACTTTAATCTCAAGGGTAGGTTGCTAGTATTTGAAACAGAACATTGAGGATGGCCCATTTCCAGTATATCGGAACTCATGTGTCGCCAACGCTGGTAAAAAAGCGGACATTTCCCCAAATCGTCTGTATATCCCCTCACCCCCCCCAACCAAGTTAGTTGTTAAGGTCTAAGATAGCTATCCTAGGATGACAATTACCTGGGGAGCGATAATTTATAGGGAAGATTAGCGTGTTTATGTAGGAAAATCCGAGCATACTGATATCGGAATTACAGAATATGTTGAAGTCTATTATTTCAATAATTTACGTGGACGATTTATAGGTACAAATAACCAGCCATCCACAGACGGAAAACACCTACAGGGTAAAATTCACAAGCCTGTTAAGTTTAAGTGACTTATTCCCCGGAAAATCAAATCAGATTAAAAGCCATGAAGCTGAACTACAACTCACCGAAGCGCGGGAATGCAACAGCCGCTGCACAATTTCGAATTCAATATCCAATACCTACATAACGAGTTATTTTTATACCAATTGATTTCTGCATGCTCGAGTCATGAGTGTTTCGACTTTAGTTTCTGGTCTCCGATCTTTTTGTTTTTGGCTGGTTACACGGCCGCTCTTGGCCGGGCAGTTCCAGCTGCTTTTTCGTTTATTATTTCATTCTTTTTAAAGTTCTCTCTTTCATTCTTTTTTCCTTTCCTTTTTTCTGGAGAAATTGGCTCGTAAGTAGGGCTTAAACGGATGACGTAGGATAAACAAAGGTTGAAAGCGATAAAATTAAACGTTTAGATCTAATATCAGGTATTTAGACCGTGTTCCGTTAATCTCTATTAACCCCATGGTGGTACACATAGTCAGCTAGCTTTCTCTCGTACCGAGCCAGGGTAAAAGCTGCTATTAATTTCCCTGTCAGAGCATTTCAAGTCAAGTAATCTCCTAATGACAAGAAATTTGCTCTCACCTATGTTCGTGCTGTCTTATGGGTCATAGTTCGTTTGTTTCTTAGAGGTATGTGGACATATAAAGCGGCTGGTATGCCTTTATTCAGATGTTAATTTTTGCTTAGTATGTGGTATACGGTGAATAGGTCCCTCCTCAACCGTCTGTAGCTCAAGGTTAACAGCTCCAGCCGTAGTAGCTGGTCAGAGTATTGTTTGTTCCGAAGTCCAGCCTCTGGCATTCATTTTGAGGACTGAGGGTATGACGGTGTTGTGGTTTTCTAAAGACGGCCTTATGTATGACTTAATTATTGCGAGGGATAAGTCTGGTGTCAGCATGCTCACCTGCCTACGATCTCAGTGCAACGTGCCGTGTGCTTTCGTAAGATCCATAAGATGGTTTTCTCTAGTCCCCAACCTCTCGGTGAAGGTTAAGCCTAGGTCTCGCTCCTTGGAGGTATTAGTTATTCGCTACTCGGCTAGGTAAATTGCTAGTTGAGTACCTTCTGGAATGCTGTAGTACATTACATGGCATTTTCTATATGTTAAGAGTTCGACAGTTGTCGTCTGTCCACTTCTCTGCCCTAGCTACATCCTATCGTAAAAGTTTTGTGTCCTTGTCCTCTTACATTGCCTTTCACAGTTTTGAGTCGTCCGCATATAAAAGAATGGATGAGCGGATCATTAATGGGAGAGCACTAACAAAAATTCGGAACTGCAGTGACCCGAGGATCGAGCCTTGTAATATTACAGATGTGGCCAGTCTCCAATCTGAGTGCACCCTATTCATATTATTAGGGAACTTCCTCCCCGATAGGTAATTTCGTAGCCAGGAGAGTAACGGCTCTGTGAAGCCCATTGCTGCTGCCTCATAAATGACCAGGCTATAGGGTACAGTGTCAAAGGTTTTTACAAAGTCCAGAAATATAATATGAACTTGGCTGTTGGTGTCACAACAGGTTTTCCAGTCTTTTTAGGCAGTAGGAATGCTTGTGCTGTAGGACCTGATTCGCTGGAAGCCGTGTTGTACTTCGTGAAGCAGATCGCAAATGTCAAGGAACTCTTGCATTTGAGCATCCACAGTACATTATAAAACCCCTCATAGTATTAAGAGTGTCGCCACCAGTCTATTGAAAATAGGGTTTCTTCTGTCCCACCCCTTGTAGATATGGGACACAATCACCAACTTCTTCTTTTCTAGCTACTTTTAAGTGTGTCTATAGTCCAACCTACAGTTTAGCATTTTTAGTTTCCAAGTTTTCATCGTATTATTTGTGTTAGAAATTTTGATATATCTCTAGCTTAAATAACAGTTCCTTTTAATCTACTTCGCATTTATTGTATTGGAGTTAATTGTGGATTTCTATTTCATTAGTGATAAGTGTGACTAGTAAGTGCTGGAAAATCAAGGGTCAGTTTCCTAGTCCGAAATCCGAGACTTAATAAATACTATTTCGAAAAGTGTATGGAAAAGATTTTAGTGTTTTTAATGTTGAGGAGGAATTTTACAGTGTCTGATAGCTTTAAAGGTTTTAAGCAGTCATTATTTTTGTGTTTCTGAAAGAGCTAATTGACGACATTTTCCTTGGTGAAAGAAACCTATGTTGTGTTGACTGACTATTCGGGTTCAACTATGTAGGGCTCCGATATATGACTGCCCAGGCTGTATTACACAAATAAATGTAATAAACATAAAGTTCAGTCATGTCAGATCACCCGATATGTTTATAGTCTCATGTTACAATCACAACAGTATTCTGTCATTTTGCCGAAACAATTAGAACCGTAATATGTTGACTTTCATTTTCGACTTACATTATTTTGTAGGCGCCTCTGCATTTTATGGTTCAGCTCTCTAAGTTCAGTGGACAAATTACGCTATCTTTAGTTTAGAATGTATATGCTCCATGTCGAGCAAGTAGGAATGCTGGTATTATTGGATATTTTTTGTAACGATTCCCTTTTGAACTGACATTATTTCTGTAATTGACTGAGCGAAGCGTTAGTTTTGCTTCAGAGAGTCAATAATGCCTAGAGGTATAATTGTATCGAATGTGTATATAATTTATTGTAATGCTCTGTATTTTGTGTGATCCTGTCATCAATGGTGAAGTTATAGATTTTATTGTAATAGCATGCTTTTCATTTCGACTGGCTGATTGAGAATATTACGGTTACGGTCAGTTGCGATTCAAGGTTCATTCTTCATTTTGAACAGGACTTACACACTGTTTGGAGGCTCATTGATTGTCCCAGTCTTAACAAATTATCTAAAAATATTTGACACTCCACCCTCGATAAATTAGGCAAAGGAGATTATGTCAGTATAGATTTATGAGAAGCTTCACATCCATGAGTCAACATTCCAGTAGTTAGTCTCACTGCCTCATTAGCCGATAACTACGTAGTGTGATATTCCATAATAAATTATAATGGGAAACTGTATCAGGTTTGGAATAAATGGTTGTCATAAGGGAGTGTCTTGTACCATGGAAATAGGATTGAAGTGCACCAGGTATATGACCAAGTTCCGTTTGTGGTAATACCAGAGCAACTTCTGACGATTGAACCCACTCTTACGAAAGAGAAGAAATCAGAAGGCAATAAAGGATGCAAGAGAAGTCATGTTTGTTCGTAAATAAAACGTCAATTGGATAGCAACGTCTAGGCTGGCAAACTAGAGAGATGCTTCCCACGGTGCGTCGTGACGTAATCTGATGAGGATGCGTGACCGAGCACCTTCAACTAGTCGTGTCTGCTAAAACAAACACGACCAACATCAATGTCAAGGACCTATGTAACTATTTATTTTGGGGATTATTTACCGCTACCGGATTATTGGTCATGATCTTTAGTTCAATCAGCATGTTTACTTTAATTATTCAGAATCCTTATTTCTTTACACGATATAAAGAGTGGCACCATCACTCAGCTCACGCAGTGTTACATGGCAATTGCACCATTCACTATCACTCCCTACAGCAGCCCAACCTAATCATGGAGGGTAAGCTTAGTAGATAAGGTAAAACATATGAGTTACATGGCTATGTTTGAGTAGATAATGATAAGGGAAGCTCCACATGAAAGTGCTCTCCTTTGCGTCTAACTACAGAGTGAAAAATTTATTATTTAGCCATTAATCAATGACTTTGACGTATCATTTTTAGACAACTTCATTATGACAAACAAGCTGATTGTGACTGCACTTGTTTAAGTATTTAGACTATAAGGAATAATGTTGGCGCCGTTTCGAAAGGCTCACCCACTGCTTAAAGTGACATAACGGATGTCACTATAATCTTTTGTCCTGAGTTGATGCTGAATCATTTGATATAAAATCAAAAACGTTTGTAGCGTGAAAATATTACCTTCTTTTCAAGCTAATTTACAAAGTGAATATCAACTTGTTGCTAAATAAGGTTTCATTTTTAATACACCGCATCTAATTGATTGAAATCAAAGTAAAATTAAAGATTATAGTGATGTGACCATAAAAACGTTATCTATTACTTTATTTATTTCTCGTTCATTTTTTATTTCGTTGTCTTGCCATAATATGGTCAAACAAACTGCTACCTAGAAACACTGCGTTTCCCGACCCCATATTCTTACAGTATGACTGACTATAAAGGAAAGGGTAAATATAAAATAAAAATATTCAATATCTAACTCATTAACTGACTGGATTACTACATTTGAGTGTGTAGAAATATCTGGCTAGATGCCACTAAAATGCCTGAATTATCCCTATTATTAAACCATCAACACGTAACAAGTAAACAGTTCTTGACAGTGTATCAAAAAGATGGTACGTTTGATGCATATCTTCAATCCTTAGGCGATTCGTGTGAAGTTACAAACTTCATAGTTCCTGATGAAGTTATGTAATTTGCATTAATTAAAACATCAATTAAGTTCACCAAATGGAACATTAACGATATTGTAAGCCTCCAGAATAATAGTCACTCTAGTAATTGTAAGCGTACCTAATTCACTAAAAACGTTTGATCACACGGTTGTTACAATATCAACACAGAGTTCACTGACTTCGATAAACTATTAACATGTTAATAAATAAATGCATGCACTTGTAAACTTCATGCAGTCGTCATGACCAGTCTACGGTGAAATTATAAAAAATAGAATAACAGGTAGCCATTTGACAAAACAGTAACCGATATTATAAATACACCAATCCCCTTTATGTATCAAAAATTTAAATTTGTATAAATTTGATCAGGAGTAAAGTAATTACATGGTTTTTAAATGCTCTTTCAGCCAGTTAATGTGCAATAAATACCTTTCAAAAATGAAAGATATAGTCTTTTCGGACTTGATATGTTTTTAATATAACTCAACCTGGAGCCTCCTAGGGTTGATGCCGGTCCCAAGACCGGATAAAGAAGAAGGGTTGGGCATAGGGTTAGCAACCCCATCCTGTAAAACAACAATTTTGCAAAAAAACGCTAACCAGTTAAAACCTTTATAACCATTTTCACTCTGCGCTGGGAGTTGGAAGGGGTGTTATGACGCCTCATGGTGAAAGCCAAGTTTCTTCGGAAGCCGCCAGGCCGATGTCCATTCGGACATTCAGAGCAACAATTAATATAAGTACATGGAATGTCCACACGATGTGGGAGACAGGGAGAACCACGCAAATAGCTGAAGAAATGAAGGAAGACCCAGAAACACATTGACTTGAGAATTGGAAACAGGCATGAAGAAAATGAAGAGCACTTGGGAAGAGCTAAAAAGAAAAACCAAGGACAGAGCTGGTTGGAGAATGCTGGTGGGCGGTTTATGCTCCACTTGGAGTAACAGGCATTGATTGATTGACTGACTGATGATTTTAATATATTTATTTATTACAGAAATGACGCCAGTTTACAGGCATGTTTATTATGATACAGATAGTTTAACTCTTTCACAATGGAACACAAAGTTTTGGCGAAATGAATTCTTGACTAATAATACCATTTACAAGACAAGCTGGAAGATACATTTCATTCATTTTCAGGTGCATTAGTAGAGAACACTTATTAATATATGTAATCAATTCAAAAAAGGAGTGTCAAAGACGCGACACAAGGAAGATTTAGATACCACACAGTTGTTTGAAATAGTCTATTGTGGCGTCAAGTACGAACATGTCCTTATGTGGGACGGCACCTTGTAGGTGGACGATGGAGATTGGAGGTAACACATTAAAGCATCATGAGTAGATCACAAAGATGCAATTTCCTTTCCAGCGTGGACTTTGGGTTATATTTTCAACGTGACACGATAGTTGGGAACTGAAAAGATAAAGAAAAGGAACAAGCGAAAGCGCGAGAGGGCACAGAATCAGTTAAGTACATCTGATTATAGTGAGACCTAAAGTGTACATATTGGATTAACTAAATCTCATTTGTTATTCGACTTTTTTATTTTGGGAAACGTCAACTGATACTAGAGATAACTATGGTAAATTTCAGATCTACTTTATCCTATAAGATAAAGTATGGGGGAATAAAGGCATACTACATCACCTCTAAGAAGTGCATAGACATTACGAGTTTCCAAAGCACTTTCTTCTAGGTAGAAAAACATTCTATTGCCTGTAGGTGAATAATTAAAAAGCTTTTAGAGTCTACAAGTGCCTTTTATTGTTTAGTCGAGTTATAAGTAGAATTAAATGCCAGGCGGTCCATTTATAAATGTACCATAGTCTATATAAGTTGTGTTAAGTAAGTTACAGATGCCGGCATTGTCCAAGTGTAGGTTTATTGCCAATCTAAACTATGACAATGAGTTAGATTGTCGTATGCTTTCTGGTAACCGGTTCCAAAGGTTAGCATAACGTGCAACAAAGAAGGAGGATTTTAGCTTACTAATGGCTCTCTGCACTGTTGCCAGAGAGTTTTGGTTCCGCAAGTCATACTTATGTTTTCCAGCAAATGTCAAGGCAGTACAATCTGTCATAATTTCTTTATGAAGAATTTTATAGAGTATAGTAAGATTAAGTTTAATCCTTCTGACCCATAAAGGGTCTAACTTCCAAGCACAGCATCTAGCATCATAGGGTCGGCCAGTGGTTAATAGTCTAGTAAGATGCCGTTGAACTTCTCTATTTTTGCCGATCTAGTGAACGCATGCAACTATATATAATTGGGCAGTACTCAAGTAGAGGTCTAACACAAGTTTTATAAAGAATAACTTTAGATTCGCTAAGACGATAGTTACGATGAATAAAACCAATAAGTCTACCAGCTTTAGAGACCTGTGATGAAGCATGCTCGGTAAAGGATAGACCTTTTGAGTATCTTACTCCTAAATCACAGACGCCATTTAGATGACGAAATTCATGTTCGTTAAGGTGTAGGTTAATCTCGGGGTTAGATCCTCCGAAACATAGGTACCCTGACTTTTGTGTGTTAAGGGGAAGAAACCATTTATCACACCATTTGCTTAGTTTATTGAGATCTCTCTGTATTATGTCGTTAATATTTCGACCTTCATCTGGGTTGAATGTATAGACAACTTTGAGGTCGTCCGCAAACATAAAGGTCTTACCCTCTTGAAAACAGTGGCATATGTCATTAACATACATGATAAATAACAATGGTCCAATGACTGAACCCTGGAAGACACCACTGGTGATATTTTGAGGACGTGAGAGATATCGTCCTAGTTTCACTAATTGAATGCGATCTTTCAAAAACGAAGCTAACCAATCATGTAATTTGCCCGTTATCCCGAAAGCTTGTAAATTATATAAGAGAGATGAGTGATGAACTTTGTCAAAAGCTTTAGTGAAGTCAAAGTATAGGGTAACAATTAATTTTACGTCATCTCTATTGTTTATTATATAGTCGAAGTATTCTAGGCGGCAAGTTATGCAGGATTTCTTAGACATAAAGCCGTGCTGGGAAGATTTAATTAGCTTGTGCTTAACTATGTGAGTGTAAATCTATTCTTTTATAACTTTCTCCATGACTCTAGATAAAACGGAAGAGTGATTAATTGGACGGTAATTTTCAATGCTAAGTCTGGTGCCTTTTTTGAAGTGAGGGATTATATATGTGGTTTTCCAGGAACTAGGAAAAATTCCATCTTCCAAGGAGAGATTAAATATTTTTGTGAGCAGTATTGGGAAGGCTGAGCTACCATATTTAATCAAATTAACCGGTATTCCATCCTCCCCGCTATTAAATGAAGGTTTTGGTGATCTTATAGCATTTCTAACATTAGTAACTGTAAACTTCAAGCCAGTTAATTTATGCTGGTTAAAGTTGCTGACCATCCCTATAAGTGGACTGTTTCTAGTAAAAGAGTGTGCAAATGATTCACTAAACGCTTCGCAGATCTCCATAGGGTTACTAGTTATTTTATTTTTGATTTTGAGAGTAGTAGGAAGACTGGACTGGGCATAAAGTTTCTTTCTGAGGGTGGCTGCTAAATAGGCTATTATGTCAGGTAATTTCAGAAGCATTTTTTCGGCTTCTAGCTCTCTCGTTTTCCTGTAGTTTGCTATATTTGTGAATATTGAATGGATACTGAAATTACGGAAAAGTCATGCTGAACGAATAATCTCTTTCGTAACTTCCTTAGTTTGTTTTTAAATTTAACAGGGATGTATTCACTATTTGGGATGTGCAGTTTAATCACTTTAAAAGGTGCAACACTGTCAAGACATAAATTTATATTATGGTAAAAAGCATCTAGTGAGTTATTAACTTCGTAAGAGGAGAAAAATATATCCCAATTAAGATCATGTAGTAATTTCTCGGTATTAGACCAGTTAATTTGAGCATAGTTTCTACGAGAATCAAGAGGATCGTTTGTTTTACTCTTAGTACATGAACATTCATTGACAATTAACTGGCAAATGACAACTTTGTGGTCGCTGCCAGGAAATTCAAGACTAGTACTGACTGAGTAGTTTGGGGCATTTTGTAAGAAGATTAAGTCTAATAAGTTGGATTTCGTGTAGCTTTACGTACTACTTGAGTCCATGCATTACTTTCAAGTATTCCAAAGAATTTACCAAGGTGTGGAGGTCCATGCAAGGGGTTCCAAGTAACAGAAGGCATATTGAAACCTCCTCCTATCAACTTGGTCATAGGAAGCAATGATAATGATGCGAATAAATGACCTAATTGTTGGGTAAAATTATGGGTAGCATTAGGTGGTCTATAAATACAACCTATCAGGAATTGATGATGGGAACAGTTGTGAATACTGACAAATATAGCGTCATCTAAAAGTTCACTACCTTTTGGGGAGATAAGAGATGATGAAAAATCGGATCGAACATATATTATACATCCTCCGCCTTTTCCTGAATTCCTATCTTTGCAGTATATGACATAGTTATCAACTTGAAGTGTAAGGTCTGAGATATAGGGAGTACACCAAGTCTCGGTTATTAGGACACAGCATGGGTTAACTGAGTACATTAGGGATTTAAGATGAGTGATTTTATTGAAGAGGGAACGGGAGTTAAATAGAATAGTGGAGAACTGTATGGGACTAATCAAATTAGATAGGTCACGGGTTACCTGAGTTAGTGGAGAATCCCCATGAACTCTGTTTGGAATGGAAGAAGAAAATGGGGTATAGGGGAGTGATAGCAGCGAGACATTAGCCACTAGGGGGTTGGGAGAGGGTACTTTGTCAATTGGCAGGGTACTATCTATATGACGATGTGGAATAAGTGAGGACTGAACAGGGGAGGAAGTGAGGCGAGTATGGCGGGATAGTGAGAAGGTAGACTTAATGGATTCATTGTTTGTAAAAGGTGCGGAGTTACGATTCGAGGTTCTATTTGAGTCTATTGGGGAAGAGAATACTGTGGATAGCGGTTCATATGAAAAAATTCTGGTAGATTGTATGTGGGCAGCAAGCAGTTATACGTTGGCACATTGTTATTGTATGCCATAGAGGCATAACGAAGCAACCCGTGGTCATGATACACTGAAGTTTGAGGGGGATTTATTAGTGATTTGTACGATCTCGATGTGACCGTTGGGCCGCCAAAGAAAAGTGCTGGACTATCAGTGTGGGTGTAATAAGCCTGTTGAGCAAGGTTTGTAGGTATCTTGTAGGCGGATCCCATCGGGTTCTTATGTTGGTTTCTGTTGTTTAGTGGTATGAAGTTCGAGTACATTTGGTTGGGATTTAGGGAATATGCTCTAGGGAATTGTCTCGGTTGTAGATAAATACTTAATTATTACTGTTTTTATATATTGCTAACTTCGTTTTTGTAATTCTCTCTAGCGTATCTTGTTTAACTTCCTTTTACGATTGGTTGACTAATGTCTATGACTTTGATACGATATAAAGGCGATTAGGCTACAGTTTAGTAAAGGAAACATGAATAACGTCACTTAATTTACCACGTAAAATGTTTTAAAGAACCAATCAAAGACTCACTATCGGTGTTTTACAAAACTGAGCTAAAAATATGTACTGTAGACAAGCTTTTTTGTCGTTTTGATATAAGTACTATTCTACCTTACCTAAAAAAGCGTAAAATTGTCTAAGTAGGCTAAACTTCAATAGGAGAACGAGCTGGACACAACTTACAGTCATTCGAAACTAAGATAGTAACTGAATTTTGTCTAAGATTCAAATGATAATGCTTGAAGGTGAAATACCTAAGATTAAGGTATTCTTCGTTGAAATTTTTTGTTAGGAATATGATTCTGAGTCAGGATTTAAGTTTAAAAATATAATTCATGATAAGAATTGGCACTAAGTTTGGTAATCTGATTGAAGCTTAAGGCTGCAAATAGTATTCATAGTATAGATAATATTAGCACTAAGGTTTAGAATGTTTAGTTAGAGCGTTAAAAGTATGGTTTGCGACTATTATTTAGGGTTAGGAGTTTGCTGTAAGCTTGAGATTTAAAGTTAGAAATAGGGTTACAACCCATATCATATAGTAATAGTATTTACGAACAGTTGTACTGTTGTTTGCAAATAGATTTTTGCATCATTAGTGATATACAACTCATTATATTATTCCTCTTCCATGGAAACCAATGAGTAAGACGAGATTTGTTAGCAAATACCATACATATCTATGGTTTTTGGCTGAAAATGGTATGGTAAATATCCATCTGAGGATCACTCTTTGGATTTGCAGAGATCGCTTAATGACCTTTAACATATGTTTGTGTATAAATAGTTAAAAGTATTTAAAAAATATATATTAACGGTTAGTCTAAATATACTCGTGTGATTTAAAAGTTGATAGCAATTGTGTTATTTGTAAGAGGCAACCTGGAATTAGAAGATAGAATTGTAACGGCTTCACCACAGAGTTACAGTCCACAAATGTAGTATTCGGGATATAGTGAGACTACATGAGATATAACCCGAATAGATCGACTCCAAGCAGCAGTGATAAACCAGATTGACTCCATAGTGCTAACTATTACGGGTGACAGTAATTAATTCCCACCTAGACACCAGTTACTCTAGAGAGAACAGTGGATTTGACGGACACGTATGTTTAATCGACGACTGCAAATGCGAAGCGTACACACATCCCGGCAAGTAAAAATCAAGGTCACAGTTATATCATTGTTACGTTTCAACAAAACGTTGCTAACACCAACAATATTTTGGTACATATACATGCGTCAATAACAATTTGCAAGAATTAGTATGCCTGGATAGTTTTACAACTTTTACTATAGATTTTGGTAGAGGGAATGTATATTGTGAGACATCTTTTGTGAAGACGGATAACTACAGTTAATGTTATGGTTACAGAAGAGAAAAATGTAATTTATTTTAGGCTACGTTTTCTAAAGACTGTTCAGTATATGAATCGTTAATACTTGAGTTACAGTATCACTGTATTCAGTAATAATATAATTCCAAGTTATTCATCAACCAGTGTATATCCAGTTGACCAATACACAAGCACACCAAGCACAGATTTGAGACAGGCGCCGGGAGAAAGTGACCTTCAAGTTGCGTTTTGTTACGCATTAAGTATATATGCAACACCTAAATGTACTGTGTGTAAGACATTATGTTTAGAGTTACATTGGCAGCTGAAAAATTCTTTGACCACTGATCCAACATAAAACACAGAGTCATTGATTTACCATATAAAATCATTATATATCCTGTAACTTTATTGTTTTTTTCCGCCATAAACAAACTACTCACTCAGATGCTGCTATCTCACTAGCCAAAAGTGGTAAATGGAGCTAAACTTTGATTGGCTCATTCACGTACCCGGACCTTGTATATTCTGCTTGCCACATCGTTTCAGAATATCCCGTTAACTTAAACTTCTCATGTCTTACTTATCATTGGTCTTGCTCATTTTCACTTAGATTGACTCATATCTAGAATAACATATAATGATATATTCCTGGCTTGTTTATAGGATTGTACGAATCATTAAGACCATTATTTAAATGAAATTTCTATACAGCTGGGTGATGTTGCTATTACGTCATCTCTACTATAATTATTTCAAATTTTTTGTTCTACAACTGTATGTAGAAAATGAGTAAGGTACTGTTACCCGGCAAATAAATAGATTATTTAGAACTACGCGAGTACTACACATGTATTACTTAAATAAACCACTAAAAATGTAATTAATATACTGATTTTAGACAGAGAAAATTTATAAGTCAGGTGGGTGCTTTAGGTTTTGTTGTGTTCCCTAGGCTAAACCTGTATATCTGCAGAACTTTCATTGTCGTTCCAAGCAGTAATCATGAGGCTCAATGTGAAAATAATAGCTTATTTATAAATGGTGTAAGTGCTGAAGGTGTTTTCCGTAACGGCATTCAATTGTGTGAATTTCTGCTACCAAACTCATAGAGCATAACGCGATTGAAAATCTAAGGCTCCAACTAAATAGCAAGGTACTTATATCTTACATCGTTTTGCAACCATAAGTAGAAGTGAATGTTTGATAAAAAAATTTGAAAATGCTTAATTTATTCTCAAGGCCAACCAAAATTAAAACATTCTATCACTGTTACCATTTTTGTTACATATCTAAAGTTCGATTACTACTATTATGATTACTATACTTGTGATATAAGTAATATGTAACACTGGTCACCACTGGGTTTTGTTTCACAATTACGCTGAGGTTAATAAACATGCTTGTACACACATTTTTTATTAACCAATTGTGATTGGATATTTTGCACGTTAAATCAATGCATAACTATATAACTGAATATTTGATACCATGTTACTGAGTGAATACTTTAAATTAATTAATTTTTATACAAACATATGTAACAGAGATGCGAAGTAGATCATCATCAGTACAATCAGAACATCTTTCCACTTCTCATCAATATCAGAAACAATTTCATCAACATGAAGAAAATTTTATTCGTTTACCTTATTATATTTTATTAGTAGGACTATTCTTATCACTCTACTTCCTAGCTACATCACTTATAATAGATGATAATTTATTCAGTAAATATATTTCACTTAATAGACTGGATGCCATGAGATTATAAACTTGACATGAACACTAGTTGGTTGTTTGATTTACTACGACTTCATTGTGCTTGAAATTTATTGTATCAAGTTATTATTGCGCAATAAATGCAGGTTATGATTGGATGTTGTAAAGAATGTTGAATGGGAATTTAATATTACAAAGTTACATGGGTTAAAGAGCCATTAATAAAAAGGTATTACTGTTATTCTGTTTTGTCATAGACTGAGACCTCTCAGCAACACGTGATATCAAATTCAAAGTACGAGTTGATAAACAGGAGTCCATAACCTATTAACGGCTCACTATAAA